>JAWNNO010003746.1:0-99040 GCA_035044985.1 Lordiphosa fenestrarum
TGTTGTTGTAGCGGCTGTGGACGAGAGTAATGTACGCATTTTGTGGGGGTTATAGGAAGAAGAAGAATAGAAAGGAGAGTTAAGAAAATGAAATGGGGGTGATGTGATGGAGGGTTAAGTGTGTGTGTGTGTGTTTGACATCGAGTTTCCCAGGTCTAAGCCAAGAAATGCTGCAACGAGTGTAAGACGGACAGACGGACGGACGGACAGACGGACAGACGGACATGGCTATATCGACTCGGCTGTTGATGCTGATCAAGAATATATATACTTTATGGGGTCGGAGATGCTTCCTTCTGGATGTTACATACTTTCGCACAAACTTATAATACTCTATGTACCTTCAGTACAGAGTATAAAAATTGGAGGCAATTCAAAATAACAAATCTTCAAAACCGATCTATTCCTCCCTCAGCAAGAATTAAATACATGGGAATATACCTAGACAGATTCCTTTACTTCAACTATCATATCAACAAACAACTAGAAAAAGCCCAAAAGGCATATTTTGCTTAAAAAATAATGTTAGGTTCACGTCTGGTGAATAGCGGAATAAAAGTAATAAAATACCAGTCACTCATTAGGCCAATTCTGTCGTATGGTTGTTGTTGTAGCGGCTGTGGACGAGAGTAATGTACGCATTTTGTGGGGGTTATAGGAAGAAGAAGAATAGAAAGGAGAGTTAAGAAAATGAAATGGGGGTGATGTGATGGAGGGTTAAGTGTGTGTGTGTGTGTTTGACATCGAGTTTCCCAGGTCTAAGCCAAGAAATGCTGCAACGAGTGTAGTTACAGGTTCACGTCTGGTGAATAGCGGAATAAAAGTAATAAAATACCAGTCACTCATTAGGCCAATTCTGTCGTATGGTTGTTCTGTCTGGTTCAATATATGTATCTCCATAATACATGGAAAGGCTCCGGAAATTCGAGAGAAGAATATTAAGAGCATGCACCTCTATGTACAGGTCGCCAACCAGCAACTTTACACAATTTATATCAAACAAGAAACTATATAATGCATCTGGAGTAATAAGAATAGATAATCACATAATTTACCCAACTAGAAACCATATACAGAGATCTCTCGATAACATAGACAATATTCTTATAAAAGCTCAGTTCTATGCAGCCGCGGATCTAGGATTTGCCTTTGGGGGGGGCTTTTTTTTGAAAACGAATCATGTTTATTTATTGGTGTTATATAAGTCTTTATTTACATTTCGTATGAGATCATTATTTGAAAACATATTTTGAACTAGAATCTAGAATGGCGGCTTTGTACAGGGTGCGCCATATAAAGTGTCGGTATGGCAACACTGAATAACTTTGACATTTACGAACCGATTGCTTTTGTTAGACATGTTTTGGAAACATCAATCTAGTACAATTTTGACCATGGAACGCTTCACACCAAAACAACGTGCCGAAATAGTGACGCTGTTCATCGAAAATAATCGTTCAATTGTGCTAACAAATTTTGATGACCGATGAGGCCCATTTCACGCTTTCTGGTGGTGTTAATAAGCAAAATTGTCGCATATGGGGCACGGAAAATCCATACCGCATCCATGAAATACCTTTACACGACCAAAAAGTGACCTGGACGCCTGGTATCAAAATGAGGCGATATTGACTGGCCACCCAGATCTCCAGATTTGACCGCCCCAGACTTCTTTTTGTGAGGCTATTTAAAAAGCAAGGCTTACGCCAGCGATCCACAGACCATTGAAGAGCTTAAGGCCAACATTCGTGCCGAAATCGCCACTTTATCGACTGAGACGCTCGAAAAAGTGATGGAAAATGCCGCAAAAAGGGCACATTTTGTTGTGGCCAATAAAGGCGGCCACTTGATTGTTGTTGTGTTCAAAAAGTAGTCGAAATAAATTGTACAGGACCAAATTAAAGGAACAAGATCAACATATAGCAATCGGTTGTTTGTTTTTATATTTATTCAGTGTTGCCATACCGACACTTTATATGCCGCACCCTGTATATATTTGGTGAACTTGCACAATTGGGCTCTGGGGGGGGCTTCAGCCCCCAAGGCACCCCCCAACATAAAACAAACATAAACGAGAGCGTAAGTTAAAGTCGGCCCTGCCCGACTTCGAAATACCCGTTACTCAGCTCAGCTCGGATAAGTATGCAACATTTTTTTAACTCGGCCATTTATTATCCGATCCTTTTGAAAATTTGTGAGATTGTAGAAATTGGCCACATAAACTACACTGCAAAATCTGAGCTCGATATCTTAAAAATTGTGGGAGTTATTCAATATTTTTTATTGCGGGGGCGGGAGGGGGCGTGGCTAAAATTTGAAACAAACTTGATCTGCCTAGAGACAATACTAGCTTACGTATAAAATTTGGTTGCTCTAGCTCTTCTAGTCTCTGAGATCTAGGTGTTCATACAGACGGACGGACGGACGGACGGACGGACGGACGGACAGACGGACATGGCTATATCGACTCGGCTGTTGATGCTGATGAAGAATATATATACTTTATGATATCGGAGATGCTTCCTTCTGCCTGTTACATACATTTGCACGACTTTAGTATACCCTTTTTACTCTACGAGTAACGGGTATAAAAACCAACTCTGGTTAGTTATAAATTTGTAGATATATAAGTAATTAAATTCTAAAAAGGGAATCCACTATTGTAAAATATAGATTAAGCAGAGAGCTCATTGTAGGAGACCAGCTTAAGATTTAAGATATAAACTTTGATCAATTGGTATATAAGCATGAAATAAATAAAGATTAAACTTAAAAAAAAAAAAAATCAATTATGTTTGCCATTGAGACAAAAATTAAATGAAAAGACAATTTTTCGATAAAAAAAAGTGAATCGAAATTCAAGAAACTCACAGAGGGAGAATTTGTACAAAAATAATAATTTACAAGCGCGGTTCGTTTGTTAGTCTATTCCTGGAAAAATGGAAAGCCTTACTGAGCGTTTTTGGCGTTGCCAATTGTTAGGAATCATGCATAAGGTCCTTAATAGCCTAGAAATCAACCTTCTGTGTCCCTTGAAACCAAAATATTGTTACTTTTCGAAGTTAATGCAAAAAGTTTGAAAAATAATTTAGCCAATAGACCGCCAATCAATTGAAAGTGACATACTCAAAGTATGAGAAGTCTATTTCAATAATGGAAACATCTCTGCCTACCCAACAATATTCCATTTCTTTAAAATAAATTAAACATAAATATTTATTCAATCAATTTCATTTTTAAGTTAAGCATAAATTGTATTGCATTTGAAAACGTTCGGGTTTGTTTTGATACAACAAGTTATTGCAAATAGTTAGCAATAATTGGTTAATAAATAGTTCACTTTAGCTGTATAAGTATGTGTGGGTATGAGTGTGTGTGTAAAATATAAAATGCTAAACATATTAAATACAATAGTTTTCAACGAAATTGTAAGCCACAATTGTAAATCACATAAAGTTGTTAAAATAAAAAGTCAAAACTCTTGCCGAATCGCGGTGCCCTAGATTCATTGATTTATCCTAAACTGGAACACTACTGGTTGCAAAAATACATTTATATTCCTCTCTCTCTCTATGTTTTTTGAATGCTTGTGATGTCTAATTATGGTTTTGTTTACCCCTTTTGAAATCACTTGTTTGCTTCTCCAAAACGGCAACTAAAAATTTGTATCTATTTCGCTTGATTCATTTCCTAAATTCGCTTGCCTCACTCAAATGAAATATTCAGCATACTATCTACGCAGATCGATGACTTGGATTTTGGTCTGCGAATCCATTTTGATGTGCTGAGCCTCCATGAACAATGGCGGATCATTGGGATGCGGATGAAAGCCCGTTTGCCGACACTGGGCTATGTAATCCAATCCATACTGAGGTGTTAGTATAAAGAAACCAGTGCTATAGGGAGAGCGAGAGATTTAACGTGACTTTGGGACTTATAAGTTGGATCAGTATGATGACTCACGTATTATATTTGGGGGCACAAACAATGGCCAGGGCCTCGGGCATCATCATTTGATAGGAACAATGCGTATGCAAGTCAACGGAGGACAGAAAAGCCGTCTGGCTGGGATGAGTCTGCAAGGGGAGAGCCAAAGTGTGAGTACTTTCAATCTAACCACAACTAGTGCATCATACACACATGTATCCAGCCCAGTGTGATGAGCTGATTCTGATCCTGCACATCAAATATCTGCTCCTCGTGCAGAGTATTGCAACTATCTGGAGTTCCCTGCTGCTGGGGCGTAATGATATGCGTGATGTACAGCTGATTATGGGCCAAATGACCGGCCAGTACTCCACAAGTTTCGATGTTGTTTGAGGTATTGGCACGTGCCAATTGTAGGAACTTCTCCATGGTATCGCCAGGTACATGAACTATGCGCAATGAGCCAGCCAGCAGTGAATCCGTACGGTTGTATTGGGGCTTCTGATTTCGATCGAAGGCGGGCTTCGGATGCGAACTGACAATGATATTAAAGATTAACAGATGCGAGCCGAAGGGAAATGGGTTTAGCACTCACTTGCCGGTCTTATCGGTAGCTGATGGATCCGCTGCTGATGGCAGCAACAAACCGGAGCTGGGCAAGTTGGTGCTGCGATTGGCGCCCGTCGGGAAATCATTGGGATACACCACCTGATCGAGTAGCGAGAGATCCGGTGCGGAGGGCTGTTTGCCTTCATCTATCTGGACATGGAGATTGGCAGGGATGAGGGAGGGAATGCCAGACGTGCCTCCTGACTGCCTGCTGGCCAGCTCTTTCTGCCGTTGACGTTCGCGTTCCAATTCCCGTAATCTTTCCGCCTCCTTGTTGGCCAGAAATTGTTCATATTCCCGCTGATAATGGGTTAGCAATTTCGATCTCAGCTTCTCAGTTGTGGGCATAATCTCATCCTTAATCTTCTTATTGATGGCCTTCACTTCGGACTTGACACTGGCATACTCGGGATGCTGGCGTATTTTCTCAATGAACAGGGTCATGTAGCGCAAATACAGGATGAAGGCATTCTCATGGTTGCCCTCATTGAGGTAGACATTGGCCATGCGCAGCATCTCGGTGCCAGAACGGTAGTAGCTGCACATACACAGAAAGACAGGGGCGAGTGGTGGGTGGCGGGTTATTTTGGAATTTGGCAAGGACGAGAGCTGGCAGACCACATCCTTGGACTCAAGGTCGCCTCAGTGCTCGGCGTCATTGAGAACTGAGAGTCGCACTTACCGCGTTACTGGCGTATTCTTGTCCACCTCGATGAGATTGCCGTAGTGCGACAACTGTTTCATCCTCTCCTGCGGCTCCACAATGCCCATATTCATGTTGTTGACTGCCTTGGACATTTTCTTGCTGCCGTTCCCTGAGTATCTTCACCTGATAGATTTACCCGCTGCTTATTGCCTCTGGTTAAGGAGTTTCCTTTTCATTTGGGGCCCGTTTCCAGAGCAATCTTCCAACTCGGCTGTGTGTTATTGTTATTCTGCAATAATTGCTGGCGAATTAATCATAATTTACTCAGGTGGCGTCCACCGGACAGCTGTTCTGGCCACAGTTAGGGTGCGCGGCACGAAAAACATCGATACATTGAACTGTCGATATATCTTGGTTCATCGATAACTGTTCCATCGGTATGACTGCGATACATGTTGTTGAGTCAGCAATCGCTATTTGAAAAAGCGCGCTGTTCTATTCCACTGCATTATACAAATTTCTCAGGCCGGTTCGAAACTGGCCTTTAACGGATCCAACTTTTGTCTCCTCTCACAACCAAACAGAAGCAGAGAACGTAGGTAACTGTTGTTTTCCTCCCTGTATTTCAATGTGCCAATTTTTTCTGACAACCTCAAAGAGGGGACCGATATTGTGGAGGCCTCAGGTTGATGGCTTTATAGTGTAAAAGCTTGGAATGACAAAAATAATTCAATTAATTGATATATCGGGAAGAAATCAGAGAAATTATGCACTGCAACTGATTCTCTGACACTCAGTAAAGCCTGATTTCGGCAAGCAATCGGCCCGTTTGCATGTGAGTTCCCGTAAGTGTTCGGTCTCTAGGGGTTTAGGCTGACGAACTCTGTTTAAATCACTTTGAATCACTATACTCTGTGCCGTAGGTACATCTCCGACCCCATAAAGTATATATATTCTTGATCAGCATAAACAGCCGAGTCATGTCTGTCTGTCCGTATGAACGCACAGATCTCAGAGATGGTAAGAGATAGAGGCTTGACATGTATGGGACATATGCTTCTTATGTCTGCAGGCAGATCAGGTTTATTTTCAATTTTGGCCACGCCCCCTCCCGCCCCCGCAATATGGAAAAAACGTCATACCTCTCACAGTTTTAAAGATAGATCGTTCGTTCCTTCTGGACATAATTGGTAATCGGGATAACTTATCGATCCGCCAAAGGAACTGTGACAATCGGATGAGCGGTTGTGGAGTTATGATCAAAAGACTGATCGCTGCTGCAGCGCAGTAGCAGCGCTGCTTTCAGCTGCTACTGCAGCATCAAAATTTATGCTGAGTGTATAATTTTGTTGGTACAGAGTATGTTATAGTCGGGCTTGACCGACTTTCTTTCTTGTTTTTACATCTGTTTGAGCATTGTATTCTACTCCGATCTATATTAACTCTATATATGAGAGTGCATACTTTTGAAATATGTCAATGCAACATGTTCTGTATTGGAGACTGAAATATCTTTAATTCAACTTCAATCCATTCTTCACAAGCCTACGATTGCAGTGCACAGTGGTCGATTTTATAGACAATAAAAACAAGTTGACTTTAAGGTTACCTCTCATAAAAAACTGTTAATTATAATGAATATTGAAAAAATGTTATGGACTATAAAACTAAGCGATTTGTATGTAATAATAAGTTGACCTCTTGTTTTACTAGGGATCTGTTGAGTAGAGACTTTTCCATATATATGTATATTGTTTTTAGTTATGGAAAAAGTTGTGATCCCCGTCTCGCCCTCAAATGAAATGTGTTTGTTAATATTAGTTAATATTTTTCAAGTCTATATTTTTAATTTCAGCTGCTACTAGCTGTGTTATTCGTGTTATTCTACGAAGCACTTTTTGTCTTGACTTGCTTATACGTACGTGCTTAAGTGTATATTTTGTTTTTGTGTTTTCATTGTTCGTATTGTATTCGTCATATTTGTTTGTGCGTTGGTTTTAATATTATTTTGATTGAGAACCGTTTTCGAATCTTGTTCATGGAGCTATCTGTCATACAAATACCTACAAATAACAGAGCAAAATCTGTGTGAAGATGAAAAATCGGCCCTTAGTTGAATAATACTCAAACAAGCTTTTAATATTTATTCAACTATTTTTTATAAATAGAAATCCGTTACAATCATTTTCATACGATTAGAATTTATTTCTACTTAATTTTGTTACTTTAATAAGTTAGTCAACAGCAAAACCAAAGATTTTGGTTTTATTACTAACCATTTAGATCGTTTTATATTATAATTTTCAAAAGCTCAGAAAAAAATGTCACTCTTTTTATACCCTTGCAAAGGGTATTATAATTTTGCCCAGAAGTTTGCAACGCATAGAAATATTCATTTCCGACCCCATAAACTATATATATTCTTGATCAGGGTGACGAGCTGAGCCGATTGAGCTTTGTCCGTCCGTCTGTCCGTCTGTCTGTCTGTCTGTTTCTACGCGAACTAGTCTCTCAGTTTTAAAGCTATCTAGCTGAAATTTTCCACAGAGTCTTCTTTTTGCTGCACACTACTAATATGTCGGAACCGACCGGATCGGATGACTATATCTCATAGCTCCCATAGGAACAATCGGTCGGTAAACTAGTTTTAGTATGAAAAACTTTTTCTTTTCAATGGAAACGTCTCCAAACTTTGTCATCGTAGGTTTTATATGTTTCTTTTTTTTCCTTCCTAATTATTTTTGTTAAAATCGGACAACTATATGGTATAGCTGCCATACAAAAGATAGGTCTGAAAAACATTCTTAGTTAGAAAAACTTTTTTGTTTTTAATGGTAGCATCCTGGAATTTTGTATGTGTTTGTTTCACTTGCTTTCACATAATTTTACAAATTTTTGGCCAAATCGGCTGACTATATCATATAGTTCCCATACAAACGATCGGTTGGATAATGGGAAAAAGAGTATTTTTTGAAAATATTTAAGTGAGCTCTTGCAAGGGTATAAAAACTTCGGCACAGACGAAGTTAGCTTAGCGTTCTCGTTCATATTTTTGGGCGCTGATTCCATACCAGACCGACCACTGTGCAGTTGAACACTTTTAGGGGAAAAGTTATGAAAAAATAGTTTGTATTTACCATTGCCTACATCTTTGACTTGGCATTGTAAATCATTTTCGTACTCAAACCAAAAGATTTAGTTTGGTTTAGCAGGTACACTCAGAAAAGAGTAGAGCGGATAATTTAAGCTCGTACGCTCTTTAAATAAATTTTTCTAGTTCCTAAATTTTCAATTATTTCGATCTTGAAATCTATCTAAATTCGTTCTCAGTTTTTAGATGTTTTTAGGTTTTAAGGCCATCCATTTTTGCTTTTTGCACTCATGAAATTCCCAATCAGTTTTGGCATTGCTGGCATGGAGAGACGGCTGTTCGACTGACAATTGACCGGCGAAGACTGATGCTGCTTTGTGGTGTTGCTACATGGTTTAACAATTAATTGTCTATAAGATAAATTTAAACAAAATCCAGAAAAAAAAAGATTTTAAATTGCTGTATAATTGGAATCTGTGAAGCGCTTGATTCAAGACTAATCGATCTTACTCCTGAACCTGATGAGCTTTTGATACTAGAAAAAACATATTCGGTTTTTGGCAACGCAGTATGCTCTTGATTCAAGAATGAGCAATCTTTAATTTGAGTATGTTTCGCATTTGATTCAAGAATTTTTATACTTGACATTCTGAAGTTTTATGTTGAATGTTGTATTGAAGCTTTTGGATCAAAAAAAAAGTGTTAAGAAATTCCATTCCATATCGAACCTTCCTGATCCATTGATAGTCCACAACAAGTAAGCCAAATTGGATATTAAGCCATAAAATGCAATCAATTTTCTTGGTATTTTTGTCTCTCAAAATGTTAGTTGGACCCTAAAAACCATTTTTTGCCATTAGGCCTTTGTACATACAGCAATCCTAATCCTTATCGCTGCGAATATAAACTGTAGCTAATCTGCTTGAAAAACACTAAAAGTAATATGACAAGTTATCAGTGTTTATTTTTAAAGACCCCCACCACTTGGACAAAACTTGGCCAACTACCGGGCCCGATTTTGGCCATCAGTGAGAGCTCGTGCCTTTGACTTAAAGGGTGTCAAAGTGATTCCTGCAGAAGATTTGGATTCAAGGGGTAAGCAGGCCACCAAATTTGTATAATTGATATATGTTTGCTCAATTACATGCCAAAGTAAGTTATCATTTGGGTTCAAGGCACACCCACACAGGGTGAGAGTGTTAGTCACTCCTCAGCTGATGGTAGGGACTCTGCTGCTCCCACTATAACAAATGCACAGCCATTGAAGGAATGACTGAATGATTGAATGAATAACAAACAAATAAACAAACAAACAAAAAAACCCGAAAAATGCAAAGCGACACACCGAAGCCATAACGAGGCGAGAGCCCAGACTCGAGCTCGCTTCCATTTCCATCTTGGTCAGTCATCAATGCTGGCAGAGCAACGCCAGTCGAGTGCCAACTTGGGCGCATAGCGGGCCTCGTTTCAAGTCATACAAATCTATCTCTCTGTAGCTCGCTGCGCTATCGCGTTCGCCTGTGGTCCAAAATGTTATTCGAATGGAAAGATAAATAAATCAAAGAGCGAGCGAAATCGCATCGACAACTAATTCACAAAAAAAAAAACAACACAGATAATTGCCATAATTTTCAAATATTCAAGTGACATGCAATGTGATAATCGGATTTAATAATTAATTTTATATAGAATTGCTCGAAAACTTTAGCCACTCCAAGCTGAACTGTTCAGCTGGCCACCAGGATTGGACTTCATTGCGCAACCTATCCAAAAACAAGTTCAACTACCCAACTCAAGTGCAAGTAACCTCACAGATATTAAATGTATAAATTTATAAAAGCCTCATCAAAACGAAATCTTCTGTAATTTGCTCAATTGGATCAGCGTTGAGCCGCATGTATCCAAGAGATACGTTGTTGTTTTGTCTCTTTTCGTTGTTCTGGTTTGTAACAAAGCAACAAAGCAAATAAAATTGACAAAAAATACGCAACTAAAATCGAAATCATTTAGGTAGTATTTGTAAAATTTACGTTGCCTTTTGTTTGTCCAGCAATTTCAATGTCGGGTCTGGTGTCCACAGACTTCCCAAAAGTTCTATGAGAGACGCCAACTGCATACCTAAATTCAGAATACATTAAAACATTTTACCCAAAGTCAGCACATAAATTTATGTCATGTGTGACGTGAAAACCCAACTACTTTTGATTTCAAAATTCATGCTGGCCAACGTCCAGTGCAGAAGAAGAGGAAGAAGGCTGCGGGTTTCGCAAGCTGATAAAAACCGGTTCAGGTCACAACAACAAGCCTCGCCTGAGTCTGATAAGAGGCTTCGTTCAGTGATTTTTTTTCGTTTTTTCATTTTTCGCTGACTTAAGTACGCATTTCTTTCAAATGCATTTGGTGCGTGGCTGCTGGAGGTCAAAACGATTACCGACATCGCACACCGCACACCGCACACCTTCATATTTTCGTTTCAACACCGCTATACTTGAGTCTATTGATGGATGGATGGATGAATGGCTGAGGTTGCTTTGTTTGATTTTGCCTTTTTGCATTCGATTTCAATTGATTAACGATTTTGTAATCATTTTAACTGAAGTGCGGCCAATCGCGAAATGTGTTAGCAGGGTTAGCAGAAGATAACGAGGGTCGGTATGTGGTAACTTGGCATGCAGCAAGACATCATCACTTCATTTTATGCAATTTGTCCAAAAACAGCCAACAAAATAATAATCAATCAATTCGAAATTCGAGCCACTTTCTTACTCAAGCAATGGCAGCAAAAAACACTACTTTTTTGGGTAAATTGGACAAAAGTCTTAGGAAGATCAAAGCAAGAAGGTTCGGTATCGACTTTCCTACTTCATTTGATCTTCAAATTGGCCTGATGCAAGTTTGTTTATAATGCTATAGTCATGTGCAGCGAATTTGTACCATAAAACTTCGTGCGGAGTTTGATAATGAAACTGACGGAGGAGTTAGCAGAGAAAGACAAGGGTATAAAAAGGATTTCTTTTAAAATGACCGAGATTGGCTTAACCTCCATATTCAAATTTGAAAACTATGAACTGGGTCTGAGTATCGGATCCGGCGGGCTCTGACAAATGTGCAGCGTATATATAATTAAGACTGCGTGCAAGGTTTGGTGTTGTTCGCTTTCAAACTGATGGAGGAGATAGCAAAGAAACAGGCCGTCATGGCTCAACCAACTCAGCACGACATGCTGATCAAAAATATATATATATATATCTGGACCATTGTAATATATATAGCCTCCTACAAATTCAACGCCAAGAAGCTAGGGTTGCCGCATATTTTCAAAATAACGATATTTTTCACGATATTGAAAGAGTATACTTTTATATCTAATATTTTTGGGCACAAAATATCGATATTATAATTAAATTCGATATTTTCGGAACAAAAATTTACAATTTCTTAAGAATAATTGGTTCAGTATGAACTCTGAGTTCTAACCGAATTCAAAATCTAGAATCAAAGCTCCAAAATACTAAAAAATATTAAAGCCGAAAACCTTTGAAATTGTAGAGAAGTGTCGGTTCGGGTTTCAAACCAGTCGGAAAGTCTAAGTTTCAGTTCTCATACCAGTTGCTTTACTAATTAAACCTATGGTATTGGATCTGTTAAAAACTTTAACAAATACCCGAATGGACCTTATTCATTGTAGACATTATTAACAAGAAAGAAAGTCGGTCAAGCCCGACTATAACATACTCTGTACCAAGAAAATTTGTCTTTTGATCATAACTCGAAAACCGTTCATCCGATCTTCTTTATTCCTTTGGCGGATCGATAAGTTATCCTAATAACTAAATATGTCCAGAAGGAACAAGCCATCTATCTTCAAAACTGTGGGAGATATGACGCTTTTTCTAAATTGCGGGGGCGGGAGGGGGCGTGGCCAAAATTGAAAATAAACTTGATCTGCCTGCAGACATAAGAAGCATATGTCCCATACACGTCAAACCTCTATCTCTTACCATCTCTGAGATCTGTGCGTTCATACGGACAGACAGACGGACATGGCTATATCGACTCGGCTGTTGATGCTGATCAAGAATATATATACTTTATGGGGTCGGAGATGCTTCCTTCTGCCTGTTACATACTTTTGCACAAACTTATAATACTCTATGTACCTACGGTACAGAGTATAACAAGAAAGAAACTCGGTCAAGCCCGACTATAACATACTCTGTACCAAGAAAATTTGTCTTTTGATCATAACTCGAAAACCGTTCATCCGATCTTCTTCATTTCTTTGGCGGATCGATAAGTTATCCTAATAACTAAATATGTCCAAAAGGAACAAGCCATCTATCTTCAAAACTGTGGGAGATATGACGTTTTTTCTAAATTGCGTGGGCGGGAGGGGGCGTGGCCAAAATTGAAAATAAACTTGATCTGCCTGCAGACATAAGAAGCATATGTCCCATACATGTCAAACCTCTATCTCTTACCATCTCTGAGATCTGTGCGTTCATACGGACAGACAGACAGACGGACAGACGGACAGACGGACGGACGGACAGACGGACATGGCTATATCGACTCGGCTGTTATGCTGATCAAGAATATATATACTTTATGGGGTCGGAGATGCTTCCTTCTGGATGTTACATACTTTTGCACAAACTTATAATACTCTATGTACCTACGGTACAGAGTATAAAAATATTGTAAATTGTGATAGTTTAATTAGTTCTGAAAAAAACTGAATTGGTTGATGTTAAAGAAATGTTAATACTTTAGGAGGTCCGGTTCTGGGTCCGGTTTGATGGACCGAAAAACGAGAATTGCCGGAATTACAGCCTTTTAAAATATAGACTAAACGATATGCATCAGTTTTTAATTTTTATAAAAGAAGTTCAAACTTGAACATGAATTTTCTTTGAAAAAATCATTGCTGAGTTTAAATTTCTAATGAAACTTTTAAAAAGTTTCCACTAATAGTCGTCATATTAGTTTCCTTATAAAATTTAGCATACTTAAATTCTTTTTAAGCAGTCGAAAGCAACATCAAAAAGATCGCCGAAAAATATCACTGAAAAATATCCGTTAACCGATATATCCCCTCGGAAAAAACTCGATAGCGAAATATCGATATTATTTGCGGCATCCCTAATAAAAGCCTATTAATGTTCTTGAAAAATTTGCTTGCTCTCGGCATCTGTAGCTTTTTCTTTTTGACATTGGGCGCTTTCAGCAGATAAATCCGATTTACGATTACTGATTTACGATTTGCGATTGCTAATGATTCTCTGCTGAATGTCACTGACTGCTAAGTTGGGCTATTTTCTGGCTTTAGTACATTTCGTCAACTCATTTAATGCACAATTTTTAAGGGCTTTTGCCGCTGTCAGTTTGTCAGTCTGTTTTCAGTTTTGGGGTGAACAGTTGGACGAGCAATCAATAAACGGCCTCACCAATCATAGATTTTGTATGATTCCATCTCAGCAAACATGATTGTCATATTTGCTAATCGAAATCGGCAATCATTACCTGCTGAATAAAATCGGCAATCATAAATCAGTAATCGTAAATCGGATATATGTGCTGAAAACGCCCATTGACAATCTTCTCACTTCCTCAGTCATAAATCAGGATTATTTATTTTTCAAGTGCAGATTCGAGTTTGAAATAAGCATTTTGGGTTTGATACACGCTTTTCAGGATTGTTTTAAGCATTTCGAACTAGTATTAAGGTTGATCAAGTATGACAAGTACTAGGCGGCAAAGCGTTTTTGCAACGCATATAAATATTCATTTCCTACCCAATAAACTATATATATTCTCGATCAGGGTGACGAGCTGAGTCGATCGAGTTTTGTCCGTCAGTCTGTCGGTCCGTCTGTCTGTCTGATCGGTCGGAAAATGGGTCGTTGTGGGAAAAGGAGTATTTTTTGAAAATATTTAAGACGAAGTTAGCTTTGCTTTCTCGTTTAGCTTAACCTTATCTGGAACTTGAACTCGGGACCTCGAGGAAACTTCCACAGGAAAGGCATCTTATCGCATTTTACTACCAAGCACTCGCGTGAGTCAAAGTAAAAAACGCAGTCAAATGCTAAGCACTCAGCTGCCTCTTTTATATTCCGAAAGCAGGGTATTCGAACTTGAGAATTACAAGCGATGTCTGTTTATATATTTCTTAATTTTAGGGCGATTTTCTAAATGGTTTCTAAATTTTCTAATGCTCAACTTAAGCTGTCGACTAGGATTCAAACCCTCAAAATTTTAGGATGCCTTGAAGCTCTGATTATAACCTAAGTTAATCGAAAGAGTTTTGGTCTATAACAGGGCACACAGCATTCGGCACAAGCCGGCGTTTTATCTACATTTCGGTGTGTTTGTTGTTGCTTCACAAAGCACTTTATTCATTTATATCTATTCGATCTTGCATTAAAAGAACGCTAGGACACTTCTGGTCTATGGATTTGATAGCTTAACTATTTCAGCTTAAGCTTACAGTCAAAAGTCTTAACCATTTTTCCATTACAGGCCAAAGTTCAGCCTTCTCTCTGAGCGCCAAGCCTAACCATGGCCAATACAAACTCCGTGATTTTCACACTATTCGCACTCTGCGGACTCTGCAGTTTGGCCAATGCTGCATACAAAGTGGGCGTGGGCAGGGCTGACATTACAGGACCTCCAGTGGAAATCAACTTTGTAAGTCGAAGCCAGCTTAATCCTCTGGAAAAAAAAACACTAACAAGCTTTTCACTCTCATCCTCCTTAAGATGGGCTATGCCAACATTAAGCAGGTGGGACGCGGATTACACACACGTGTCTTTGCACGCGCCTTTGTGGTGGAGGATGACAAGGGCAATCGGGTGGCCTTCGTCAGTGCCGATTGTGGCATGATGGGCTATGGCCTGAAGCGAGAGGTGGTCAAGCGATTGCAGGCGCGTTATGGCAATGTTTACCACACGGACAATGTGGCCATCAGTGGCACTCATACGCATGGCGCACCCGGTGGATTCCTTATGCATTTGCTGTATGACATTTCCATACTCGGATTTGTGCCTCAGACATTTGAGGTGATGGCTCAGGGATTGTACTTGGTGAGTAGAAAAATTAACTGAGATGTTGGAATGGCCGGTGAACTTGGAAGTTTTGCAGTGCATCAAACGTGCCACAGACAATCTGATTGCTGGACGCATTTTCCTGTCAAAGACCACCGTATTGAACGCCAATATCAATCGTTCACCCTCTTCCTATCTACGCAATCCGGAGGAGGAGCGGGCTCAGTATGAGCACGATGTGGACAAGACTTTGACGCAACTTCGTTTTGTGGATATGGAGAACAATCTGTTGGGTGCCTTCAATTGGTATGCCGTACACGCCACTTCCATGAATAACACCAACAAGCTGGTGACCAGCGACAACATGGGCTATGCTGCCTTGGTCCTGGAAAAGGAGTACAATCCCAATAAGCTGCCGGGTAAGGGCAAATTCGTGGGCTCCTTCTGTTCTTCGAACTTGGGCGATGTCTCGCCCAATATCATGGGTCCCAAGTGCTCCATTTCCGGCAAAGAGTGTGACCTACTCTCCTCCACCTGCCCCGCTGGTGAGGGTGAGTGCTTCGCCTCCGGCCCCGGTCGCGATATGGTGGAGAGCACCCAGATTATTGGTCATCGTTTGGCCGATGCGGCCATCAATCTGCTTAATGAGCAGAGCCAAGAGACGACGGCTCGCGAGGTGACTGGAGATGTGCGATTCATTCATCAGTTTGTGGATATGCCCAACTATAATGGGAGCACTTACAATCCATTGTCCCGTAAATTGGACATAATCAGAGGCTGTCAGCCGGCCATGGGCTATAGTTTCGCTGCTGGCACTACAGATGGACCGGGTGCTTTTAGCTTTGAGCAGGGCACGACCACGGATAATCCCATGTGGAACTTTGTCAGAGACTTCATTGTGCCGCCCACTCAGGAGGATATCAAGTGTCACGAACCGAAGCCCATTCTGTTGGCCACGGGCAGGGTGAGTGCTGAATCTTCATACATTCGATCCATGCTCTAACCTCAATTTACCTAGGCCACCTTCCCCTATGAATGGCAGCCCAAGATTGTGTCCGATCAGCTGCTGAAGATCGGAGACGTCATCATAGCCGCTGTGCCCTGTGAGTTTACCACCATGGCCGGACGTCGCCTACGCAATCAGATCAGAGCCGCTGCCTCTGCAGCCGGCGGTATTGATACCGAAGTCATTATTGCCGGTCTGACCAACATCTACACCAGTTATACCGTCACACCGGAGGAATATCAGGCTCAGCGCTATGAGGCGGCCTCTACCATCTTTGGTCCACACACGCACTCCATCTACATGGATGTGTTTGAGCGTCTGACCAAGGCGCTGATGAAGAATGAGACCGTAGAGCCGGGTCCTAGTCCCCCCTATATGAACGATGTGATGTTGTCATTGAATACGGGTGTGCTATTCGATGGTCATCCCATTGGCACCGATTTTGGTTATGTCAAGACGCAGCCAAGGAAGGAGTACGGCATCAATGAGACGGTCAAGGCCACCTACATTTCGGGCAATCCACGCAACAATCTGTTCACGGAGAAAACTTACTTCACCATCGAGCGCAAGATCAACGAAGATCGCTGGAAGGTCACCTACACGGATGCCAGCTGGGAGACAAAGTGAGTTTGGGTTGAAGATTGACTTGGGTGTACAGCTAAGCGTCTCTTGTTTTTATTGCACAGAATGATCTGGCATCGCACCAACACCATACTGGGATTCAGTGAATTGGAAATCTATTGGACCATCAGCCCTCAAACGCTGCCCGGCGAATATCGTATACGACATTCGGGCGAGTACAAGTATATACTCGGTGGCAAATATCCCTACGAGGGTCTAACGCATTCCTTTACCGTTAAAGAGGACTAGAAATTAAGTGCAAAATGTATAATTCCTGCGTCAATCGTGCGCGACTGACAAAATCGAACATAAAACTAAATCCATGTATTTATTTACCATTCTATGGAGAGGAAAAGCTTTATTTTTGCAAGTACTAATAAAAACGATGCCAAAATTTTGTTAAAATTATAGAAAATTGTAAGAATATATCGATGGGGGGTTGGATATAAATGAAAGGGAAAGTGTAAGTGAACATTAATTAAAAAATAAATATAGTATACCCTTGCAGTGGTCATTTCCACTGAAAACAAGCATGTTTTTCTCACTAAGCCTACTTTTCTGACTCTACTTTTGTATGACAGCTATACCATATAGATGCCCGATGTCGACCAAACTTAGTGGAATCATTGGAAAGCATAGCAAATTAAGAAATACAAAGTGTGGAGGCGTTTGCATTGAAAACAAAAAAGTTTTTCTTACAAGAACTAGTTTTCCGACCGATCATTCGTATGGCAGCTATAACCTATAGTCATCCGATTTTGACAAAACCTTGTAGAATTGTGAAAAAGCTTATAAAATAAATATATGCCAATTTTAGCGAGGTTTACATTGAAAACCAAAAAGTTTTTCTTACCAAGACTACTTCTGTAACCTTACTTTTCTATGGCAGCTATACTATATAGAAGTCCGATATTGACCAAACTTGGCAGAATTTTGGAGAAGCATAGAAAACTAGTAAAGGCGGAGTTTGGAGACGTTTGCATTAAAAACAAAAAAGTTTTTCTCACTAGAACTAGTTTTTCGATCGATCATTCATATGGCAGCTATAACCTATAGTCATCCGATTTTGACAAAACTTTGAGGAATTGTGTGAAAGCTTATAAAATAAATATATGACAATTTTACTAACTAAGACTATTTCTCTAACCTTACTTTTCTATGGCAGCTATACCATTTATATGTCCGATTTCGACCAAACTTGGCAGAATCTTGGAGAAGCATAGAAAACTAGTAAATACGGAGTTTCGAGACGCTTTAAAACTGACGGAGGAGATACAATAGAAACTGACGGACAATCCTAAATCAACTCTGCTTGTCATGCTGATCAAGAATATATACACTTTATGTGGTCGGAAATGCTTCCGTCTAAACATCGGTACAATTTCAATATTCTCTCTGCAAGGGTATAAAAATAACGATGCTTCCACCAGGACTTGAACCCACGACCTCGATGGTCTAGAGTAATGAGAGAGTTTCACTTAGCTAATTGCCTTCTACCTCAATTCGAGTCTGAGTGCAAATGGCTTTTGCCTAAGTGCGAATTCATCGCTGCTTTGACCAAGCTCGCTCTGCCGGGGTCGCCTGAGATGACGGTGTCACTGAGTGCTGCAGTCTTTGGGGTCCTGAGTTCAATCCCCAGTTAAGGTGAGTAACAAATAGAATTGTCAAATAACTTTTCAAAATTAATCACAACTTAGCAGCAAGAGGTTGTGTGTGGAGTCTTCGTGACTACACCACCTCGCTTCTAAAATTGTGTAAGGTCTTTTATCTTGAGCTCAAAAAGGATTAGTTTTAATCCGGCATGTCAAAAGCCGGGCTTAAAATTTGATTCCCTGTCTGGCAAATTTTAAGCCATTCCGCGATAAACCCTTTTATACCACCGCTTTGGCTTCAGTTGATCCCGAATGGCCTAATATTTTGGTTCAGTGTACGTTTGCAGAAACTTAATATAATATGTGTACCATTGGTACACAGTATATAAACACTATGGCCATGGCTTAAAATGGTTTTAAAATTAACAGATTTGTTAGATTGATATTTGGGCGAATTGTTTAGACTTGTCTTGCGGCTACAACTTATGGCTCACAAACAGCTCTGTTCTCATTATAGATCGCTAGTAAACAGTTAAAGAAATGTTACCAAATAAATCCGGTTCGCGGGCTTGAACGAAAATTTACCAATGTTTCAGTTTTGGAAATTTAAGGTTCAAGGTTTTTTATCAAAGGTTTTGCTTCGAGCAATGCATTTTTTAATAACACTAGGCTGCAAGGGGCAGTATATTGGTGCATTGGAAATATATATAGAAATTCGGAAGAGGGTCCAAATAACTATTTTTAGCAATATATAAAAAATATATATAAATACAAAAAAAGTCTACAATCGAAGGGCGATAGAAATTGGGGCAACAGGCAACGTGGAATGTCCAAAACTGAGTCGGAAAGATCAGGTGCTAGAAGATATTGGGGCGCTTGATGTAACCAGCTGGTGCCAGCTTGCACAAGACAGAGACGAGTGTCGGTCGTTAATTGCAGAGGCCGAGACCGTAAAGCGGTTGTGACTGAAATGTCGGGCCATAGAAGAAGAAGGAGAAATAAGTTGTGAGCAGACGCAACTTTTCGGGACCTCAGGCCAGATAAAATCCTTTACTAAACATTACAAAGGTCGCCAAATAAATAACAAACCTATATAAGATAAGGAACGCTCTCTTGTTATTAAGTTTGTGGAAAAGTATGTAACAGCTGAATGAAGCATCTCCCACCCTATAAAGTATATATATTCTTGATCAGCATCAACAGCCGAGTCATGTCCGTCTGTCTGTCCGTATGAACGCACAGATCTCAGAGATGGTAAGAGACAGAGGTTTGACATGTAAGGGACATACATTCTTATGTCTGCAGGCAGATGAAGATTATTTTCAAATTTGGCCACGCCCCCTCCCGCTCCAGCAATTTAGAAAAAACGTTATATCTCCCACAGTTTGGAAGATAGATGGCTTGTTCCTTCTGGACATATTTAGTAATCGGGATAACTTATCGATTCGCCAAAGAAATGGTGATAAAGATCGGATGAACGGTTGCCGAGTTATGATCAAAAGACCGTTCGCTGCTGCAGCGCAATAGCAGCGCTGCTTTCAGCTGCTACTGCAGCATCAAAATTTATGCAGAGTGTATAATTTCGTTGGTACAGAGTATGTTATAGTCGGGCTTGACCGACTTTCTTTCCTGTTTTGTAATCGAAACTAACAAAAGTTTCATGTAACAACACATACGCTTCTTTAAATGCTTGCATTCAAATTTAACGACCAGTTCTAAGCTCGCTGAGAAGCTTGGTCACTTAGAAAGCTTAAGCGTAAACGCCAAGAACTTGGCTTGCTGTATCGTTTGTATGTTTCAGCTTTCATTCCTCTTTCCAGTTCCTGATCGCCTACTTACTTCATTTTTTACTTAATAAACTCCCTCTTTGAGTTGAAATTACTATAAACAATAAATTACATTCACTATAGTTAGTAATTATTAATTACTATATAAATTACCAATTCCGAAATTAGATCTATCACCAACCTTTTATTATTCAGAAAAGAGCTTAATTTTGTTGCCGTGTGTAATCAATTAACAATCCCAAATATTATGTTCTCTTAAGGCCCGATTTCTCAAAGTCCGGTTGGTCAACTTGACAGGCAGTTTAACCGAATTTGAGTGTCTCATGATGTAGGCGGCGTAACCGGAGGAACAAACTTAAACGCTGCTCATCCACCGGTCAACTTTAACCGCGAGCTCAGCCCCGATGAAGTTATCGATATTTCTATCGATATACAAACAGCTGGCCGCACACTTGCTTTGTTTATTTGTTTATTGAATGTTTCAACTCCACGCGATAGAATGGCAATACGAAGAGGCAGAGCATCGAATTTTAGTCAACTTTTACGCAAATCAATCACCAGCAACAACCAATCGCATTAAAAAACAAACAAACCAAACCGAGTCAGCTGTTTACTCGTTCGTTTAGTCAAACATTATGGTCACCCTGAAGCAGCGATAGGCATTTATCGATATCAGGCGAAACTGCTGCTGAGAAAAGCAAATGACTTAACCGCTCGTCATCTCGACGAACAAAACTGACTGGTGGTTGGCTAACCGGAACCTTTGAGAAATCGGGCCCAAGTCGATTAAAATTTTAAGTCTATGAAATTCATTATCAATGTAATGCTTCTTCCTTTTGCGAATAATTCAATAACTGAGCAGTCAAGGATCTTGAAAACACATGGTAAAATATTTTATTTTCTATAGATTTATTCTTAGTAGACTTAGATTCAGCTATTATTTCTAATGAGGTTCGGTTTACTGTAAAGTAATAATCGGAATTCCGAAATAAATAATATTTATTTATAATCCAGAATTCATTTAATTCCACTTAAGGTGGTATTGCTGGTTGGTGAAAATTTTTTTTCGATTTTTGCATATTTTTATAGCTTGGATATTTGAGAATATTGTCCTAAAAGGGTTTTTTGAAATTCGAAATACTTTAGGAGATATGGCCTTTCTTGTCCAGCAATGCTTTCGCCAAAATGCGATTTGCTTGGTTTGGCTACTTTTTGAATGCAACGGCTTGAAGCAACCACCGGATTTCTTGCGTTCTTTGCAGATTCGCGTTCGCTGGCATTGAAGATTGATATATGTAAGTATTTCACAAAAAAAAATGTTTTATTACCTAAAATTTTCTTTGAGTGTCTTCAAAATCTCGTTTTAGAACTTCGAAGCACTTCGAAGAACTTCACTTTTCTCCGGTTATACTGAACCGATTTTGATGAAACCAATCGAGTCCACTACTCGACGGAGAATTGTCGAGTTTCTAAAACTGCATACTAAAATTTTTCATTTCAATTTTTTTTTTATGCAAAAAAACTGCAAACTTTAAACGCGTTTATTTTGAAACCACGTTTTTCGAGCTGGCGGCAGTGATTGCGCCCATAGTTCTGAACCGATTTTGATGAAACCAAGTGTAATCTACGCAGAAGTGACACCATTCTGGCCCCTACCTCAATCATAATTAAATAAAATTGTTTACTATTTTTTTTTACACTAAACTACAAAAAAATGGCCCAAAATCAATTTTTCATTTTTTAATTTCCGCCATTTTGTAAAAAAAAATCGCAAAATTATGATTGAAGTAGGGGATAGAATTACATCTGTACCAAATCTAACGCCGATTACTTTATCCATTTCAGATGATCCGAAGTGGAGTTATCCGTGCCGCCAGCAGCATACCTTTTATTTCGACGTCCAACTTTGAAGGCCGACAACTTTTTGAACAGCCCTCGTACAACAGAATTTAAGTAACTATTACCGTTTTCAAATAAGATTTTTTTTAAAAAGGCCCAAAAACAGCCTTCCAACCAGCCATACCCCCTTAAAGTTTGGTAATCGAATGTAACCGCTTTCTTTTATGACCTAGTATTAAAGCAATTATATAAAAAAACACTTTAATTCTTTTTTAATATCAACTCATTATACTAGAAATTTCTTAAGACCAATTCAAATTCAATGACTCAGCGCAGCAATTTAAATTTGGCGCCCACCACAAACAGCTGCTCGCATAGAATCCACAATGTGAGAGCTGTGTATTGTATGTGCATCTCGCTCTCTATCATTTCCAGTCCAAGACGAAACGAAATTCAAAACAAAAACCAGCAGAAGCAAAAACAAAAAACTGTATCTGACTGTTGCTGTTGCTCTCTTGCTCTCTCGTGCGGCTATTGAAAATGTATCTTTATCTACACGTAGCCCAGGCGGCAATAACATCAGTTCCCATTGCTGGTGCTCAGTGCGCGGACGCAGTCCAGACCCCGACTCGATTCCAGTGACAACAAAAGGAATCAAAATTGAGTATTTTGACCGCAAGAACATAAATCTCGCGTCTGCATTTATGAGTGTGTATAAATATGCATAATTTTGTTTAGGTTAAGTGCAAGATATATGTAAACTGCAGTGCGGTGCGCGCGTGTATGTAATACTCGAAAAGTCTGCTCGTCGGATGGCGGTGTAAGAGCAAGTGAATGACCAAAGAGCTACCCGCATAAACAAAAGACTGGCCACAAAGTGCATTCTTCGGAAATAAACCCCAAAAAATACGCACAAGCAACAAGTTCGGTGGAAATTAGAAAAGAGGTAAGATAGAACCGATAGAACTCAAGAGCTGACGTGTTTCCAGCTCAGTTTCCGTCTGGCTTTGATAACAAGATGCAGGGTGGGCCTCTCGAAACTTCCTTCTATATAGAATAAGTATGTGGGTCAAACAAACTCATATTCGATTTTGATTAGAAAGAAATTTTCTATTTTAAATGTGACATGTATACACATACAAATGCGGGGGGGGGGACATTCTGCATCTGTGTGTGTGCACAGTTTTTAATTGAAATCATGCCGCCATATGAAGTCGAATATAGTACGAGCATGTAGCTAGCTGGTCGGCGATAAGCGGTCAAACATATGTGCAGAGGAATAGGAAGAATAGGAGAAGAGCCCTCTCAGTCACGTAGACAATTTTGTTCGGCTTTGTTTTGGTTTTGAATTTCTTTGCATTGGATTCCCGTTTGGCTGGAAAGCTGAGGGAACCTACCCTTATTTTTGGTGGACTGGAACTGGTTCGAGGCTCGCCTTGCCAACTGTTTCAAAAAAAACCCAAAGTTGAGCGCTCATTTGAATAAGACTCCTATCCAATTAGAGATACACTCTCATTATTTATGAATTTTTGTATTCCAACACAGGCGACTTCCACAGATGCAATTAATTTGCGATTTATTTCAAATTAATTATCATTTAATTTTGTGCATTTTGAACTGTTTTCAAGTTCATGGCTGGCGGGGCTGGTACTGGTGGGTAATCAAATTACACAACAACATTTGAATGCAAATTGGTGAATCAATAAAAACCAGTTGACAATGTTTGATCTGAACACTCGCAGACTGTCAAGTACACAATTCGTTTTCGCAAAAGTTACAAAAAAATGAAAGTCGTTGTGGGAAAAGTGTTCACCGGATTGATTGAGAGTGAACCATAAACCACTTCCCCCTTCCTGGCTCATCAGTTGAAGTGATGTGCTTTTTCAACCGGTTTTAGATGCGATTTTCTTTTGTTGGCAGTTTATGCTTACATTTTCAAGGTGAATTGTACAATCTCATCTGCCAATTCCAGCAACGTTCATAACTAATTAGCAAACATGTTTGATGCACTTGGATTGTTTTTAGCAGTTAACATCCTTCAGTTTACAATTTCAATGTGTTTTATGCCTTTTTCTGTTCACAAATGCGTGTCAGTTGGGACGTGGGCAACCCATCAAAAGTTGTGGCAATCAAATTAACGCCCCCGGAGTTGAAAAGTTTGTCTGTGTAAGTTTTTCAAACATTATTTGCCATTAGGGCTCATTCTAAGCCATCTACCAACATATGAAACTGGAAACTTAAACTTTCTTAGCTGCTGCCACAGGAAACCAATTTGCATTCATAATTTGCACAAATTGTAAAACGAAGAGCAAACATCAGGCATCATTGTGCAGTTCAGTAAGCCGAATGCTGGAAACACTACTAACAAGTTCTAGGAATTGACATACTTATTATTATTAAGTGGTCGGGAAAGCCCTTTGAGTATATTAAACCTGTTGCATTGTAATTGAAAAATAATCTACTTCGACGTAGAACAGGTTAGACATCAACACACTGATTTGAGTATGCCATAAAAATCAATCATAGATGCTAGCAAAAATGATATTTTCGATATTTTCAATCAGTTTGCAAATTTTCTGAAAGGGAAAGGGCAAACAAGAGTTATGGAATGGAAATAAATCAAAGCGAAAAAGTGTCCTATTTTGTACAGAAAAGAGCCATACATATTAGTTTTGACTAGTATAGTTCAAAAATTTGCAATTCCTCTAATTCTTAGTTAACTCTTAACTCTAATATTTAACTCTTCATTTTGGATTTAAAGAGTTAAATTGTAATTTGGCCATTATTTTTGAATTCAAATTATTTTAGTAATAACACAAGTTTACTAAAAAACAGTCACTTTTTGAAAGTAAACTTAGATGAACAACGGTCACGAAAAACTAAACCCAAAGTTTATATTTGATTCCAAAAGCTATGTTAGTTTTGTCGAAAATGACGAAAATTTGTCAACATTAGTTTGACTTGTGTCTGAGCGCCAAATTAATTTGCAACCAAACCCTTATGTCAAACGGTTTGCCGAGTTTGTACAGTCAAGTTACGACAATTTTGAGTGCTGTCTTAACACAATGTGAACAATTTCATGCAAACTGTTATCGCATTTGCCGAGTTTGTTCTTGTAAGGCAAATGCAAGAACAAACTATGTCAAATTTGGGATGCTTGTTTGAGTAATTAAAGTTGCTTTGACGTTTGAAAAACAATTTTAATATTTCCTTTGGATAAGAAGTAGCAAAATAATAATGTTTTATTGTAAAATGTTTTATTGTAAAATCGCAACGGTTGCTAAATAACGCAACGTTACCATCAGTCTACTGGCTGCAGGGATGGAGGTGTGCATTGGTGTGACCTTTTTGGCAATGATCACAAAGTTAACTTTTTAATAGACCATTGTGCTCTTTCTTTTTCTACATATACATATTTTTTGTATCACCGCGCTTTTTGAAGTTATGGACTAAAAACTAATCTAATTACCGACTTATTTTTGCAATTTTTTTTTTATAAAATTTTCTTATAAAATTTGAATAAGCTGAGAAAAATCAAAATAAAATTACTTTATAATATCAACTTACTTATTTACCAGTATTAACATTGTTATTGTCTTATTTTAAGAAATTTTCGGGATATTATTAAGTGACATAAGTTTTTTTTGGACCATAACTTCCAAAAGGGCGATGATATCAAAATAGTGTGAATGTAGTAAAATTAAAAGCACTATGGTCTCTATAGTAAATAATTTTGTGGTTTTTTTTTTCAAATAGCAAGTAAATTTTACGAATTTTTTTAAGGTGAATATCTTAGAAAAATTCACTTTTTTCATATCATTTCAGATTGTTCTACTGATGCAGAAATAGTATATATTTACTGAGCATACACTTTTGCTAGTACAGAATATTTTACAGTTGGGCTTGATCTACTTATTTATCCAGCGGCGCACAGCTAAATGTGTTCTGTATGCTTCTAAAGTATGCATTACGTCTGACGGAAAAGTAATGAGCTACAACTGCAACTTTTCTGTAAAGGGAGAGTAAACAGACTGCAAACAATCCGCATTACAATTTACAAGAAGTTATACGCACTTGTGGTGGGAATCCGATGGCAGTTCGGCTCTAGCATACATCTTTTATTACTAGTAATGCAGGATGTGCGCACTGCCATGCTTATGGCAAAGTAAACCAGACGGTATGGGATTATTTCCGTCATACTGAAGGCAAAGTAATGAAGGAGTAATCCATTATGTAATGTCAATTTGCGCCGCTGGCTACTTGTTTGTGTAAAATGTTGGTTTTACTTTAGTGCTCCGTATAGGACTTGACTTTGAAAATATAAGGGTACAGAGTTCATCCACGTTTGCTCCAAGTGTCGTAAATGGATTATCTGGACGCAGAGTTATGCGTTTAAGTATTGGTAGAGGTTTTTGCCGCAGCGACTGAAAGATGACTCTTCTTTTAAGTTCATGATAGGCTGAACATTATTTTTATACTCTGTACTGTGAAGTATGTAACATCCAGAAGGAAGCATTTCCGACCCTATATTAGTATATATATTCTTGATCAGTATCAACAGCCGAGTCATGTCAGAGATGGTAAGAGATAGAGGATTGACATGTATGGGACATATGCTTCTTATGTCTACAGGCAGATCAAGTTTATTTTCAATTTTGGCCACGCCTCCTCCCGCCCCCGCAATTTAGAAAAAACGTAATTTCTCCCACAGTTTTGAAGATAGATGGCTAGTTCCTTCTGGACAAATTTAGTTCTTAGAATAACTTATCGATCCGCCAAAGGAATAAAGAAGATCGGATGAACGGTTTTCGAGTTATGATAAAAAGACAAATTTTCTTGGTACAGAGTATGTTATAGTCGGGCTTGAACGACTTTCTTTCTTGTTATAGACAGGATTTACGGAAATTTTAAAAATGCATTTCTCTGAAGAGTTAAATTTAAAGAAACATCTTTACATACCAAATATACCCGTCTTTACCCAGCCACACTCATCAGTTGTTTGCTGCTAACGAAATTTGTACTAAACGAGGCGTCTCTAACAAGCACAGCAACAAACAGCCTTACGACTTAAAGAAAAACTTCACATTAAATCACAGACTCAATGCGAAATGCATAAAGCCAGACAACACAACAAATCAACGAAACTCGCAGACAATTTGATTTTAATTATGCATGCGATTTGGCCAAATGATGCAAATTGGCCCCGAACACACAGCCAGAGACGAATCCAAACAACAATTCGATTGCGGCGAATGTCGTTTTCCTGGGAGCCCAGGCTCTGGGCATACCAACCATGCTTGTAGGTCAGTTTTGCATTGGTGGAGGAGGCTGACATTTAACGCCACCAACAGTTGGCGACTTTAGCCCACACTTTTCATTTTCACAAATGGCAAAAGCCATTTGGGTAAAGCACCAAATTGGCTGCGGATGCATGGTTATTTGACAGCTCATAAATGTCAGCTACTGGAGTCGCTTCAGCAAACGCCTTGGGTCATAAAATTGATGAATGGGTTTTGGCAGTTGGACAAGCGGCTTGTTTGCCCTTGATTAGGCCATGTCAACACACACACACACACACACACACAGAGACCTCACACCTCTCACCAAACAAGTGAGCTGTAGGTCCTGTGACATTCTCAACTGAATAATGATGCCAGCCTTCGTTTTGCATTTATTTTTGTCGTTTTGCTGACAGTTTCATTTGCAATTGTTGTCCAGCTGGGCGGTGAGTGCAATTGTCATAGATCAACAGGGAGAAGGAAGGACGGAAGGAAGGAAGGACGGAACACAGGTAGGCAGTGAGGCAGGAAGCAGGAAAATATGCTGTTCACGATAAACATGCAGCCATTGTGCGTCCGTGTGTGCAGCCAAGGATATACAGTGAAAGCTGCCAGTATGAAAATATTATGGATTCAAATGCAGACTCTGGACACCAAACAGGAGCGGAGAAAGGTTGTCAAAATGGAAGCAACTCATTTCAATTTAGATCTTTTGTCTCTGCATTCGTTTGTGGGAGCTTCCACTGTGCAAGTCGTTAACTCGACAATTTCTCCTGGTGTCACTGCAACTGCCAGGCGATTGTGACACATTTACTACACGAAAATTGCTTTGCCGGTAGGAATTATTTGACTTTCCAGCCCGGCGAATTAAACAGAGTTGCTGACTTGGCGATGAATATTAAAGCTTAGCTGACCAAAATCCTGAGCTGACAGTCAGTCAGTCAGTCAATGAGTAGTTTCGCTTAGCTAATGAGCTTAGTCAGCATTTTGCACAAAACATTTCATAATTTAATTGCAGCGAAACGTAAGATAACAAAACCGCAGTATAATTTCCTTGCCTTTCGGAAAAGTGCAACCAAATGCCAAGAAGAAGAAGAAGGAAAAGAAGAAGCTATTGCTTGTAACAACAACAGCTACAACAAGCTGATTGTTTGTTGCATAAAGCAAACGCATTGAGCAGGCCAAAACCAACAGCACGCAAGCTACAATTTGCTGAGGCGGCATTGCGTTGCATCGACTTGTGAAGAAAAGCCGTGGCAACTGGCTAAAGAAATTCCCACTTGATGATGAAAGTACATTTCATTACACTGACCGACCAGGCCACAGTTTTGTGTAAACGTTGTTGTAAAAAAATTGAACAAAGAAATACTCAAAAGTTTAATGAGGCAAATGCAGCGAACACATAATTAGCTGCCCTTACAGCGTTTTATAGAGGTTTCGTCAGAAATATACACCGTTTTAATTAATTAGCATTTTTTAGTTTATTCTAGATTATTTTCGTCTGCCGGTTCATCTACATTTATGGTACTTTGAGCTAAAAGTTGCTTTAACAGACTTTTATTTAAAGTTTTGAAACCAATTTTCTAGGGATTTTATAACTATGGTTTAAAACTTTTTGACAGTATCTTAAGGTATTACATCTTAGCTTAAAATCAATATAAAGCTAACAATTTTGCCATTTTTTTAAGCGAAGATATACTGTTTTGAATACATGTGTTCAAAATTATGAAATTGTCTGCCGCCCATAAGTATGCTATACAAAATCATTTTAGTTGCCTAGACATTTGCCTTGCAAACCTTTGGGGGGTATAAATAATGGTAATTTCAAACACATTTTGAATAGAATATCTTCGCTTTGGAAACATTTTGGACATATTTGGTATAGTCCATTATAATTAAGCCAAAACAAACGAAAAGGTTTTCCACAAATCAAACCTAAAAAAGTTCAAAATATACATTTTAAGCAACTTTATGTCTCAAATTAGTCAAGAAAATCATCTAGAATCCCCTCCTTGTCGCATTGTTGTAGTATTATTTATAGTTGACTTCTGTAAAAACACAATCTTCTACGTTTCAAAAAACCCTTTGATAAAGTTGGTCGGTTTTACACAAAATTCTTCGGAATAAAAGTATTATCCCGCCAAAATGATCATGAGTCAACAATTGAATCAGAAATGAACATTTCAATACGTCTACACCGAAATACTACACCAGGCTGCCTGGGTTCTGAACGGATACCTTATTGATCCTAATCACTTGATTAGATCTCATATGAGGTTGGTGAAAAATACCTCAGTTTACTGTAAGTTGGCTGTCATAAATGCCATAAGAGAACACAGATAGCTTACTTCAGATGACCCTTATCATATATTTATATGCTTCTCAGATTCAGTTTTACACTTGTCTGATATCTGATTTGAGAAACATTTATGAGATATCAGATAAATGGAAATACAGCTTTAGATTCCTATGCCAACAAATGCGGGCTTAAGTGCCAGTGAGTTCGACCAGGTTCCCCCAAAAGTTGTCGCCTTCATCATCTAGTTTTATGATTATCTCCAGTGAGGTGCAGTTTGCTTAAATACAGCTTTCTATATTCTTTTGAAATTGGATTTGACAGCTGCACAGTAAATGCCATAGGTCATCGATTTGCTAATCTTCTTGGATAGATAACACTGGGTTATACATCATATATAAAAAAGCAAATTTATATTGAAGCTCGCATATTCATCCATTTAGTTCGGCTCGGATATGTCCAACTACTTCATGACCTTTGTTGATTTCAGGCGTGATTATACCCGTTACTCGTTGAGTAAAAAGGGTATACTAAAGTCGTGCAAATGTATGTAACAGGCAGAAGGAAGCATCTCCGATATCATAAAGTATATATATTCTTCATCAGCATCAACAGCCGAGTCGATATAGCCATGTCCGTCTGTCCGTCCGTCCGTCCGTCTGTATGAACACCTAGATCTCAGAGACTAGAAGAGCTAGAGCAACCAAATTTTAGATGTAAGCTAGTATTGTCTGTAGGCAGATCAAGTTTGTTTCAAATTTTGGCCACGCCCCCTCCCGCCCTCGCAATAAAAAATGTTGAATAACACCCACAATTTTTAAGATATCTACAATCTCACAAATTTTCAAAAGGATCGGATAATAAATGGCCGAGTTGAAAAAATGTTGCATACTTATCCGGGATGAGCTGAGTAACGGGTATTTCGAAGTCGGGCAGGGCCGACTTTAACTTACGCTCTCGTTTCACTTCTGAACTCATGGGTGATGTACTGAAACAAAAGAGATTCTGGCCTGCTCAGAGTTCCGAATTCGTGAAAGGATTTGCACATAGAGCTGAAACTTAACAAGGTTATATGAGAGGTAACAAGCATATTAACGGTTACTACATCAAGTTTGAGGAACATCGGAATTGCTTCAGCACTTGAACCCGACAACTCAATGCCAAGTGGATTCAATTCGACATAATGATCACAATTGTATAAAATTTTCATTCTTAGTTAAGAAAAATCTAGGTTTACACAAGAACCGACTCGGAATTCGGAACAGAGCCGCTAGTCCTGACTGAAAGGAAAGCATCCCACATCCCTTTAGGATCGGAAAACTTCTCAAATACTTTGCATGCTAAAATCCAATTTTTATTAATTTAACAAGAAAGAAAGTCGGTCAAGCCCGACTATAACATACTCTGTACCAAGAAAAATTTGTCTTTTGATCATAACTCGAAAACCGTTCATCCGATCTTCTTCATTCCTTTGGCGGATCGATAAGTTATCCTAATAACTAAATATGTCCAGAAGGAACAAGCCAAAACTGTGGGAGATATGACGTTTTTTCTAAATTGCGGGGGCGGGAGGGGGCGTGGCTAAAATTGAAAATAAACTTAATCTGCCTGCAGACATAAGAAGCATATGTCCCATACATGTCAAACCTCTATCTCTTACCATCTCTGAGATCTGTGCGTTCATACGGACAGACAGACGGACAGACGGACATGGTTATATCGACTCGGCTGTTGATGCTGATCTAGAATATATATACTTTATGGGGTCGGAGATGCTTCCTTCTGGATGTTACATACTTTTGCACAAACTAATAATACTCTGTGTACCTTCGGTACAGAGTATAAAAAGCGAGGCATGTCAAAAAGTCATCTTTGTAGAATTAACAGAATTTAGAGCTGCTCATTTCAAAACTCTCCTTTCTCAGCTCATCGACTTATTTCGCAGAACTTGTTAAATTTATTGCCTGACAACCTTTTCCATTGTCGTTTGGCAACTGTCACTCTCCAATTAGTTGGGCTGTCGAATGGAATTTGTCTTCTACTTTTCAAATGTGAATGAATTTTGACATTTTTGTTCAACTGAAACCAGATGCTAATTTTCGGTCTGACATTTTAACTTTTAAATTATTGATATTTAATACTGATCATTTTTGTTGCATTGATTATTTTCTTGAAGTCTTTGTTTGCGTTTGCTGCGACAAAAGATGTTTAAATTTTATTTGCCCATTAATTTGATTGACCAGAAATGAGTGTAATAAATGTTTAGTGTTGTTTTGTGCAAGTAGCGCAAACAGTTGTTAAGTAAGTTGACTTTACGGCCACCAAGCAGAAAACTCGAACATAAATAAAGAAATTCAACAAAATGAAAATTATTTGGGGCGGGCGACCTACTTTTTTTTTTAGGTGTTGCTGAAGTAAGCAGAAATGTTGTTTTATATTTTATTCCTTTTCCGGGAAGAACAATTCTAAAAAGTTCGGCGAACTCATCAAAACAGAAAACATTCCTCACTCTCTGCACTGCAACAATTGCTCGAATACCAAAAGCAATCAAAATTAAAGATATTTGCATTTCAATATGTTTTGATTTTGTAACCTGGCTGTGTGGCGGAGTACCGTTAAATGTGGAGTGTTTGACCGCACTGCAGCAGCAGCGGCAGCAGCGCGTATCCGTGAGATTCATTTGCATATAAAGCAGATATTCAAGTTCTTTGAACCCCAATTAAGCGCTGCAGGGTTAGTAGAACTCGACTAGATCCACTAAAAATGATTTTTGGTCTCTTTGTCTCCAAAAAGAAAAAATAAAAACCGTTGCCCATCCCAAAAAGTTGTCCCCTTTCTAATCAGCTTAGGAACTTTAACTAGAATTCGAACTGAACCGGTTTGGCTTTCAAACTATAAACTCTTCTTCTTTTGTTTATTGTTTTTTGTTTGATGGTACGAACTTATCTCATCATTTGATGTCAAGTTCTGTCCGCTAAACATGTGTTAGCTGACATAAATTCGTGGCATTCATAACTTTTGGCCACGTTTATGCAACCTTAAATACAACAACAAGATTAAACTTTAAAATTGAATTTCGCCAACCAAGTCTGCTTGATTAATATGAGCAATTACCATACCGAGTGTGAGTATGCCAACAAATTAATTACTACTAATTAATTATTCAGCTCTCCTGACAGCCAGCGTACACAGCTCCGGCCACATGTCCTTGTGCAGCTCTCGGTGGGCCGCAAAAGCCATTTCCACTTTCAATCCAACGATAAGCCTTAATATGCAAATGGAATTTGATTTGCTTTTGCCATAAAGTATGTTTAAAAGCGCATTTATCTTGACAGAATACGTGAATGAACAACGAGTTGTTAATTAATATCACTTAAAATTTATTTGCACCTTAAATAAGCCACAAGCTATGGGAGCAGGCCGAAAAACAGGAATGACAATGGATTTGGTGTTTTTGTTTTTTTGAAGGTATATTAGCTTAATCGCTAGTAATAAATTGTATTATAAAGGTGTTGTGAATATCCAAATTCCGATTAATCTCGGCTTAGAATGCCTAATTAATCTTTGGTGTTCTAGATAATCCTACCCGTTTTAAAATTAATCAGTTAATAGTTGATCCCCAACTGTTTGTAGATAAAATTGTGTCCAAAGGGACCAAAACGAAAATAGTTCATTTTTGTTCAAGTGTTGGGGGTTCCGTTGTTTGCTAATTGGTAAATAATAACAAACTATTTTGTGATTATAGAATAATCCTTAGGTTATCAACAAAATCCAGTGCTCATATCTAAAAACAAACGCTTCAGTTAAAGGTCTTGGTCTTTGATTCATGTCCCCATCTCTCACCAACTTGAATTTAAATTGAGATTTGAGATCTGTGGGACTTTAAATGTGTATTAAAATGGTTGAAAAGTAGCATTTTTTAATTCCTGCAGATCTAAGATTCAGTACGGAATTCTTTAGTGCCGAATTTAGACCTGAATGGTAGGAATAACTGAGTTTATGCCCGAATTCATGCATGTTTCAGTACTTCACATGAGTTCAGTACTGAAATTAGTCCTGAAATCAAATTAGGCCACGACGTAGTAGGGCATGTCTCTGTTTAATTCATGGCTCAAATGTATATAATGCCATGAATTCAGTAACAGCCTTTCCATTTCAGGGCTGATTCAGCTACGATTCAGTACTGAGTCAAACTGAAGGAATCATTGCTATAAGATCCAACATTCATCCACTCACCAGAGACAAGTCGGTCAAGCCCGACTTTAATATAATTTGCACCAAAGAAAGTGGTATAGCTGGTGCAGTTCACATTCTTTTGCTCATAACTCGACTACACCTTCTACGATATTTACCATTCCTTTAGCAAATCGATAAATAATTTTTGACAACTAAATATGTACCTTACGAACCTTCAATCTCTTAAACTGTGGGAGATTTTTCTCCCAACCAAATTTTTATAAGTTTAAGTAGTATATGTTCCAAGTTAGTCAAGCCTATAACTCTTACCATTTCTGAGTTCGGTTTGTTCATACGTTTCATCATATTTGACTGGTTTAAGTTGAGCTTCGAACCATATCTCTCAAATTATTTGGAAGCTATGAACTTTAAATTTAAATCAGAGATGCAAACCTTTCTGTACTGTACTGATTCTGTACTGAACTGGTTTTGAACCGAACCGGCTTTAAACGGAACCTTATCGTTTATTCCAGCTGGTGTACCGAACTGCAAACCGAACAGGCTTCCTTCCAGAAATGCTGAACCGAACCGAAAACCACAAAGTAAAACGATTCGGTTCAGTACTTTGACGAGTTTTAAGAAGTAAATCGCTTTCCTCTAGCCAATGATACCTATTAATTTGAGAATTTGAAACGTTTCCCTGTAATAATTTGTATACAACATTTCGTTCGACCTTCTACATTCTTGGCGCAGCCGATCGAAATAACCTTTAAGGATGACTCGGCAGCAAATTTTACAATTGCAACTGCTCGCCGATATCTCAATTTCCAAAGTGTGCGAAAAGTCACATTACGACATAAATGATATGTCAAATACGCCCTTATAAACCACAGAACCGAATCAAACCCCGGCTTGGTTAGCTCCAAAAACCATGTAATGAACCGAACCGGCGGTTTAAAATCTGTGTGAACCACTGAACCGAACCAGTGCTTATATCGAGTGATGCAAATCCCTGATTTAAATTGATTAAATGGTGTAAGAACTACTAATACTTTTAGATCGATACTGAAACAGTTTAAAAAGGTGGTTTCGGTTACTTTTTATTAACAATATTTCAGACATTATGTTCCCTATCGATCACAGGTTTTGAGTCAAGTTTGTTGGTAAAATCTAAACGACTTTTTGGAGAATTTGTAAATCGTAAGCTTGAACCGTCTTCGGCCTTTAAGTAGCTAATGAACTTTATTTGAACAAACTCTGAGACTTCTGATTGTCCAAAAATCATTGTGCTTGTGATCTGATTGTTCTTTGTTATCAAGCCACATTGCATTGAAATCAACATAACCGAAATTGAAGCTATTTCTTAAACGTCCGAATTGCTCAAAGAAGTTGAAACGAGAAAGCTAAGCTTACTGCGTCTGAGCCGAATCTTTTTCCCACATCGACCCATTATCTGACCGATCATTCGTATGGGAGTTATATTGATGGGAGCTATATCCGTTTTTGGAAAATTTTTTTGTAGAATTAGGTAAAAGCATGTGAAACAAACAAATAGAAAATTTCGGGCTGCTACCTTTATAAATAAACAAGTTTTTCTAACTAAGACTGGTTTTCAGACCTATCTTTTGTATGGCCGCTATGCCATATAGTTGTCCGATTTACATCAAACTTGGCAGAATTATATAAAAGCACAGAAAACCTATGAATACCAAGTTTGCAGACGTTTCCATTGAAAAGAAAAAAGTGTTTCATACTAAAACTAATTTAACGACCTATTGTTTCTATGGGAGCTATGAGATATGGTCATTCGATCAGGTCGGTTCCGACATATTAGTAGCGTGCAGCAAATAGAATACTCTGTGCAAAATGTTACGTAGAAACAGCCGGACGAACAAAGCTCAATCGACTCAGCTCGTCACCCTGATCAAGAATATATATTGTTTATTGGGTTGGAAATGAATATTTCTATGCGTTGCAAACTTCCGGACAAAATTAAAATACTCTTTGCAAGGGTATAACAAGAAATAAAGACGGTCTGGCTCGATTATAACATACTCTGTACCAACGAAATTATACGCTCAGCATAAATTTTGATGATGCAGTAGCAGCTGAAAGCAGCGCTGCAGCAGCGAACAGTGTTTTGATCATAACTCGACAACTGTGCATCCGATCATCACCATTGCTTTGGCGAATAGATAAGTTATCCCAATAACTAAATATGTTTAGAAGTTACGAACCATCTATCTTTAAAACTGTGGGAGATATGAGGTTTTTTCCAAATTGCAGGGGCGGAGGGGGGCGTGGCCAAAATTGAAAGTAAACTTGATCTGCCTGCAGACATAAGAAGCATATGTCCCATACATGTCAAACCTCTAACTCTTACCATCTCTGAGATCTGTGCGTTCATACGGACAGACAGACGGACAGAAGGACATGACTCGGCTGCGCAGCAGCAGCAAAATACATACTGAGCATACACTTTGGTTGGTACATAGTATTTTGCCCAGAGTTCGCCCAATCTCAACAAAATCTATAATTAGTTTCTTAATAGTTGATGTCTGCATCCTAGAGCACAAAATGCAGTTTCGAGTATTAAATAATTTCAGCAAAGAGATTTTGTTCGAGAAGATTAGCTGTTGAATTGAAGGAAGCTTGGCAAAACAATCATTGTAAGTTGTTGTACTATTTCCTAGGGCATACAAGCAACGACCTTCTAGCAGCATTGCACAGTCCTCTAACCAATTAAATATAATATTTCTCCTACCCGTTTTTTTTCTATGCCAGTCAGCTGTATGTTTGCAACGCGCTGTGACAACAGCCATAAAACAAATCTCTAGACGGCAGGTCATATTAAAAACAAACATACAAAAAAAACCAACAACCCAAACAACTCTCATTAAAATAAATTGCCAGACTAATTCCCCCAAAACAAAAACCCGTACCCCAATCCCAGTTCCAGTTCACACTTTTCGGTGCGCTTTAAGTTTTTAAGATAAGCTGCTGGTTCTGCCAGTAGCTGCAGATTGTTATTAATCAATATAAAAGCCGATTTCGAGCTCAGTGGGTTTAATGACTGTGTGCGCTTCTTCGATTAGATGGTTTTTCCACACAACTGGCCACACTTAGTGAGCAATTAGCAAGAAGCCGGCCAAACATTGTAGCATTAGCACTTTATCTCTTTCGGTTCGTTTTTTTTTTGTTTCAGCCCGAAAGATGACATTGATGTGGCTGCTGTGGGGCTGTGCCGGCCTCATGCTGGCCACCGCTCCAGTGAGGTGTGAGCTGTACACAGCTCTGGCGGAAATGGAGGAACTACTTGAGACTGAATCCGTATTAATCAACAACCTAGAAGGCTATATACGTGTGCAGGAAGACAAGCTGAGCTATTTGAAAAAGTGAGTAAACAATTATATTAATTAAATACAATTTTTGCATACATTTTTGAATTGAGTTTCATATGCAAATGAGTGAGGGGGGGGCACCACTCTGTCCCAGGTAGCTCAGCTGCATGTTGGTAATTATGTGTGCCACGTGCGTGTGGCAGTGACAGCGCAGCTGTTGCACGTTGCAGCGGCGCCTAATATACAACACATTATCTCTATATATAGACGAAAGGAAGAACATAGAGATGCAGGATAACAGTCGCAATGCGGATGCGGTGAGGCAACTCCCCTTAATCAAATAATGCCGGCGCACACATCCCGGATCTATGTATTCACATATATATATATATCTTATGTACCACCGCTACTCTCTGCCGACGGCCTGCTCCCCTGACGTTGTCGGCTTTTGTCACAAAAGCAACGCAGACAGGATCCTCACAACAACAGCTGACAGCTGTTTTGCCCGTCTGCGTTATCCTTGTGCGCTGTCATTGCCCCTTGGCAATCAGCCGAAGAAGTTTCCTCTCCCATTGCCTCGTCATCGTTTTTGTGGCGCGTGCCTGCCTTTTAAATGCGACTTAAAATTGAATGCTGCCTTCAATTTTCCAACTGACAGCAGTCGAACTTCTGCCATTTCTCCAACCCACGAGGGCCGTCTGATCAGTAATGAGTGGGTGGGGAGCTCACAGCTGGTTTTACCTTAAGTTCTTTTCGCGATCTATTTGATACTTAAAGCCGATATAAGCCCCTTCAGTCCTTTGTGTGTGTGTGTGTGTCGAGCGATCGTTAAGAAACCGATAGTCCAGAAAAGCAAATTTTTGGTTTGGTTTATAAACACTTCATAAAATTTTACAGCTACTCTTGGTTATCCCTGAATTCTTTGGAAAGTTTTTCGTTGTTTTTTTAAAAATATCTTAAAAAACTTTCTAAATTAATACTAAAACAAGAACGAAAGTCGGTCAAGCCCGACTATAACATACTCTGTACCAACGAATATATACGCTCAGCATTAATTTTGATCATAACTCGACAACCATTCATCCGATCTTCACTATTCCTTTGGCGGATCGATAAGCTATCCTTATTAATAAATATGTCTCGAAAGTACAAACCATCTATCTTTAAAACTGTGGGAGATATGATGTTTTTTCCAAATTGCGTGGAAGGAAGGAGGCGTGGCCAAAATTGAAAATAAACTTGATCTGCCTGCAGACATAAGAGGCAAATGTCCCATACATGTCAAACCTCTATTTCTTACCATCTCTGAGATCTGTGCGTTCATAAGGACAGACAGACGGACATGACTCGGCTGCTGATGCTGATCTAGAATATATATACTTTATAGGGTCGGAGATGCTTCCTTCTGGCTGTGACATACCTTAGCACAAACTTTTAATACTCTATGTACCTACGGTTTCCGCCTTCGGATTGGAATCTCAAGCTCGAATCGTACTAAATTGAGCTTGATACAAGCTTGAAAGGCTTGAGACAACCCTGAATAGAGTGTAACAGTCCGAAGAAGCTAACGTCAATCTCGAATCCGACAAATAATCCTGACTCGAGATTAAAGTTAGTGCGGAAAAACGAAAGAGCGAAAGCAACTCAGAGCAAGAAAATCAGTCACCAAAACTATGAGGCTAAATGGGTATGTGTGGATTTTTACTACTTTGATGGCTTGCGATTCCCAAACAGTCATAGCAATGCTAGCATCTGTCTCGTAAAGATAAAACTAATGACCTCGAGCCGGTAAAAACTTGCTGGTTTGAAAATCATAAATATAGGAAAGGTAACTTCGGCTTAGCCAAAGATTGTATACCCTTGCAGCACGTTTTCCATTGAAAACAAACAAGTTTTCTCACTAAGACCACTTTTCACACTCTTCTTTTCTATGACAGCCATACTATATAGATGTCCGATCTCGACCAAACTTTGTAGAATCATGGGAATGCACAGCAAACTAAGAAGTACCAAGTGTGGAAGCGTTTTCATTTAAACAAAAATCGTTTTTCTCACTAAGCAGCCATATGCTATAGTCCTCCGTTTAGTCTTAAACAAGTTGCATGGGGCACTTGAGGGAAGCTCATTTTGGGGTAACATTAGGTTTCAATAAGCAGATAAAGTCAATTTCGGTCATTTTTGAGGCATGAGGAATGGTTAGGAATGAGTTCAGTTCGAATATCGAGCTCAATTTAATCTCTGGAAAACTTGCACCAGACCGATTTGAAGATCAAGTCAAGTGCGACTTTCGAGCTCTAGTCAATTTTGGGCCTTCTTAATTTGATCTTATTTAGGGATCAAGTCGAGTTGAATTCCAGGTGGGATAAAGTAGGAATCAAGTCAGAAATTCCGGGATTGAAAAATCCGAGTTGAAGTCAATCCAGTGTGGAATGAGAAAATTCGATATTGTTTGGGATTGATTTCGTCCCGAATATCTCGGAATTTGTTTTCTGTGTGCGTGCTACAAAAACGTGATTCTTTTGCTTTTTCCTTACTTGCCAATGTATGATGCTTATTTTGATTGGTACTTATACTTTCGTGCTTGAGCCTTGCTTAAAAGGCATATTTAGATGTGAATATTCCTGCTTGGGAGCATATATATACTTCCAAAATATGTAATGGCATTTGACATATTCCAAAATAGTTCACAATGGTTCGAAATGGGTAAAAAATAGGTTGAAATATTCTCAAATATGTGTTTAGGTAAAATATATGTAAATCTGTAAGATATGCAAAGTTAATGAGGATTCAAAATAATCTACTTTTCATGAAACAAATTTATGTCTGATTTATCCCAGCACTACAAGTACAGATAGACTTATATCGATTGTGCTAATCACTACAATGATTCAATTGTTTCAACGATTAAGAATTTGAAAAATAATAACTAACTAAACCTAATACATATTATATATATATAGTTTCATGACATAAAATACTAATAATATAATTAATTTTAAATTTGATTTGAATTTTCTATTATAAGTGAATTTTAAACATCAACTTGCAAGTGTTTTTTAAGTTTTATGTTAAACTGAGGGGTGCTTCTAATAGTTTTAAGATGGTGAGTTAAATCGTTCCACAGACGAATATCATTTACAAAAAACTGCCTCTCCTGCTCGGCTATGCTAGCATTTTGGGTCGTGGACAGATAAAGTTGTTGGTTCTTTGTGATAGATAGGTTTTAGTTTTTGAAATAGGTAAGACGGTTCCCGGGTGCTTATGATTTTATGGAGAAATGTGAGAGTCCTGAGATCAATCCACTTTGCAAGGCTAAGGTCAAAAATCTTGTAGGAAAAATGCGAAATTTGTTCCATGCGCCCAATATTAAATACATATCTAGCAATGGAATTAAATGCCACCACTAAATTATGCATGTCTCACGAATCGCAATGACCAAAAATCTCTACACCATAAAATAGTGTGGGTACCAGGAACATTTTTGCAATAAGCAACTGAGAGCTGCCGCAGTAGCCCATAAGTTCGTCCAGTTGCTGTAGCGATATGATTGCTTGCCACGACAAAGTATTGTTAAAGGTGATCCCTAGATTTACTGCCTGTTCCTCGTATTGAATGGGCGTGCTATCTAAAAACAATTTTGGCAACAGACTAGTATCAACTGGTTTTTTATGGATGACTACATTTTGATTTTGATGGATTCAAACCCAAACCATTCTCTTTGGCCCAACGGTTAATTTTATCGAGTACATTATTAGAGACAACGACACAGTCTTCAATCTGGGACAGCGAACGACTAACATATATTTGGACGTCATCTGCGTACAGATGAACTTCACAATTAGACAAAACATTTGGTAAGTCATTTACATAAACAGAAAACAATAAGGGCCCTAAAACGGATCCTTGCGGGACGCCACGAGACAATGAATTAAAGTTGGAGATACAGGAAGCAGAGACAACCGCTTGGAGTCTACCCTTATAAAACTAACAGCAGTGCTTGTAAAATTATACAGATTTTTAATTTTTGTGCAAAGAATTTCGTGGTTGACTGTATCAAAGGCTTTACTATGGTCTAGCAGAGTTAAAAAAGTAACAGAGCCAGAATCAATCTGCTGACGTATATCTTCTACTTTATTTGTAATTGCCGTTACACAACTCCTGTTTTTTCTGAAACCAGATTGTTTTGAACTCAGTAGCCGATTATCATTAAGAAAAAGTTGCATCTGAGATGCCATTAGGTTTTCTACAACTTTAGCAAGAAAGGGAAGAATGGATATGGGTCTGAAATCGTTATTTGATTTGGGAATTGGAAGAATTTTAACCCTCTTCCATAGACATGGAAAGGTGGACGTTGTAATGGCAGTGTTTATGATGTGTGTAATCGGATCAAGTAGAAATGGAAGTAACATTTCTACAAATTTAGGGTAAACACTATCAAGGCATTCAGCATTGGACCTAATTATACTCTGTACCGAAGTACATAGAGTATTATAAGTTTGTGCAAAAGTATGTAACATCCAGAAGGAAGCATCTCCGACCCCATAAAGTATATATATTCTTGATCAGCATCAACAGCCGAGTCGATATAGCCATGTCCGTCCGTCTGTCTGTCCGTATGAACGCACAGATCTCAGAGATGGTAAGAGATAGAGGTTTGACGTGTATGGGACATATGCTTCTTATGTCTGCAGGCAGATCAAGTTTATTTTCAATTTTGGCCACGCCCCCTCCCGCCCCCGCAATTTAGAAAAAACGTCATATCTCCCACAGTTTTGCAGACAGATGGCTGGTTTCTTCTGGACATATTTAGTTATTAGAATAACTTATCGATCCGCCAAAGGAATGAAGAAGATCGGATGAACGGTTTTCGAGTTCTGATCAAAAGTCAAAATTTCTTGGTACAGAGTATGTTATAGTCGGGCTTGACCGACTTTCTTTCTTGTTTTAAGAATAGATTCTAAGACATCACAGTGACTGACACACATAAAACTAAAACTATTATCACAGTAGGGTTGAGCATTAAAAACACCATTTTGCCCAAAATCTGGACAAACATACAAGGCGGCATAATATATATTCGTAAAGCTGTAGTTTGACTTGTCTTATATCTCATTTGAGTTTCCCAGTGGCGGTATCAGACACGTTTAATATTTAATCTGAGTAGCACAAAAATATATGACAAGCAGCACAAGAAGTGGCGCTATCTGAGTACTCGTACAAGTTTTTTGACAGAAAACTCAGAGCTGAGCTAACTGCCTATAGGCACATGAGATCATCATGTGAGATCTCAGACATGTGCAAATACAACGTAGGCGGCATAGCTAAGCCTTTTCTGATTACTGAAGATTGAGCCTTAAAAGATGAGCTTTTTCCAACTGAGATCCATTAATCATGTTATGTTCTGAGCAAGCTTATGCCAAATAATAGCACAGTGTCAAACAGTGGAAGCTATTTTGATTGCCAATTTGCCAAAGAACAATATTAAGAGACAACCCTTGCTCCACCACAGATAAAAGTAGGCCAGGTTTGCTGTATTTTGATGGGGTTTTTCATTAGATTTTGTGGTCATGTCACCTTCTTTGTCCGAATTCCAACTAAATTGGCTTGCACATACACATGTGCATGCCAAAGGGCAGCCGCAGCACAAAGGCACCGAACATTCGATGGAGTTTCCAATGATAAACTGCGGGTGGCAGGAAAATGTAACGGTCGCTTGATAGAGGGGACGTTTTCATTCGTATGGGAGTGTGTGTGTGCGTGTGTGTGTGCTAGGTCGTTATGAGTTGGTAAATACAGAATTAAAAACGCTGATAAAGCCAACCCACCGCGCGTACGTTGACAGTGCCGGCTGCTTCTACTTACAATTCAACCCTCAGTTATTTTGGCAGCAGGAGCAGATGTTTCTCTAGCTAAATGGAACGCGCCAAACATTTGCCCGGCCATTGTATGCTTGTCTTGGTCATAATTATGTGTGTGCGTGTGTGTGAGTTATGTACAGGCTAAAGGTAAATGGTTATGTTTCTTGTACAAGGGGGAAGAACGCACGCGCTGAACCGATCCACTCGACTGCGCGCCAGCGCAGGAAGTTGCAAGTCGAGGAGTGGTCGTGGCTGGCACTCTCAGTTCAGTTGAGTCGCAGTTGTTGTGGAGAACGGATCATGTCGCAGCACAATTATACCAATCCGGCGTTCTGCCAGAACAGTGAGTTTTATCCGGTGCCCAGCAATCGTGTCGAGTCCATATACAATCGTAGCCTGCAAGTGAATTTCAATGCAGGGGTCGGTACACCCTGTCGGGATCCGCGCGAGGGTCCGTTGCGTATGCAGCGTAGCATGTCCACGCGTTCGGTGACGCGGAAACAGTACCAACAGCAGCAGCAGCAACAGCAGCTGCAGAGTCCACCGCCATCCTCGTCCAGTGGTCGCTATGCCTTGGTGCCGCTGGAAGAACTGACGGTGAGTGCCAGTCGCTATGCCATTGTGCCGGGACAGGCGGCCCACCGTTTGGCCAAGTCCCAGGACCATCTGGACTGTTATGGCTCCCGGCTGGCTCTACAATCCGACGAAGAACCGCATTCCTTTCACGAGGAACCCCAACAGGAAACACAATTTGCCAGCCTACCGCCCATGCCGCCCAAATCTGCTCAGGTGCAGACCCCCAACCAGATCAAGCATGCCTTCTCCAGTGACTTTGGCAGCAAGACCTTCCTCATAGTCGACAAGAATAGCAATCAACGCTACCAAATGGTGCCCACGGCGGAGGATGAGGAACTGGTGGATGATAATCAGGAGATTATACAAATGCACAATGGCAGAGCGCATCGCTATGCGATGATACCCACCGAGGCGGAGGATGATGACCTGACGGAGGAGTCATTTGCAACAGCGGGACAGCAGGAGACCTGCCTGAGTCACACGGAGTTGAGTCAACACTTTGCCCTGAGAACATCGACACCGCAGCAAAGGAATGCTGCAGCCGCCACTAGAGCACTGCACGAGCTGTTGTCCACCCCAAGGAAGATGCAACCACCCCCGCGACTGGCCCACTCGACGCCGCGTAATGCCGCACACCAGGAGCAACTGCAGCGCGAGCGTCGCCTGCAGCTGTACCAGAGTCAACAGCACATCAACCAGGCGGCGCCACCACCCAGCTTACCCTTGCGTCAGACCAGACTCTCACCCCAGCGCTTGCACTACGAGACCGTGAAGCCGGCGACGGCAGCGGCTCTCAATGATCGCACCATGGCGGTGATAAGTCCGCGCGTGCAAGCACTGGAACAGGAACAGGATCTGAGCAGCCTGCAAGGCAAATCCCAACTGAACAACAACTCGTATCCACAGAAGCTGGCCAATGCCACCATCACCCTGGCCATAGTCTCGCTGATGCTGGTCCTGGGCAGCACCATGAATGCCGGGCTGATTATCTATATGATAGCTCATGTAAGTCCACCTGCCTACCTCTGCTTCTCTCCCACCGCTTCTGACCTGGTTTTCTTCGGCTTCTGCAGTTTGGCAAATCCTTTTATCTGCAGTTCGGCCTGGTGGCCTCCTTCTGCGGCATAGGACTCGGCTTTCTGGGCTTTCGTTCGCGCCAGTGCGAGTGGTTGCCCAATCGCAGCTACACCTCCGGCTATATCCTGGTCACCGTCTTCTGCCTGTTTAAGTGCTGTGGATTATTGTTGATACTGGTGCTGGATCCGTTCCCGGGTCTGCCGCTGCACGATGTTACCACCGGCGTTATCCTGGGCCTGTCCACCTTCACCATGTTCTTCATTGGCCTCGGCGTCATAGGCAGTCTCTGGTGCTATCGACCGCCGCCAGACAATCGCGTGAATGTGGTCTAAGGGGGAGACACTCCCCCGCTCCCCTTAGTTGTTGTAGCAGTCTAGTTATTAATTAGCTTAAGCAAGTTTCCAACAAAGCGACACACCGAACGGCTAAAACACCAAAAACACAAAAAGTATTAGTAAGCAGAGGCACACGGAATTCCATTAGAGGGTTTCCCACACAAGACTGTAAATACGCTGGGTTGTGGCTAGACTTAGATTATTATATCTAGATATATATATATGTATTTATGCACTGTTCCAATTTAAGCATGAAATAAAGTTAAACACACGAATGCGGCATCTCATCCATCCTCAGAGCTAAAAGGGTTCACTCCTCCTTCCAAAGCCAGTCGTTCAGATCAATGTCATAGGATTTCAACACCATCCTCAGCGCACGCTTGAACAAATCCTCAGCAATGTTTAAAACCGTGCAGAAAATTAGAACCTTAACACAATTTTCGACAAACACCGGCATTTTGAGTAGAAAATTGATAAAAAGTTAAAACAGAAATTTGTATGATAGTCCGGAAAGAAATAGTTTCTTTTTTTTTAAGAAGCTTTGTTTTACTTTATGAGTTAATGAAAATGGAGAAGTCGATCAAAGGGATGTTGATACAAAATGGTTAAAGAATCCACTGAAGCATTTCTGAAACTCCTTGAATGGGCGGGTAGGTAAAAATGTAGCAATGTTAAGGGTTTTGGAATGGGCACAGTGACACAGTCACAGTCATTTATTTGGGTAAAATCGATTTAAGCCTGAGCCTTTGTTCTCTTTCACCAAGCATGAAGCATGTATAAACCAAACTCAGCTGGGTCAAAGAATTAATCATTATGCCAGTTCATATGTTTCGTAATATTTTTGAGAATCATACAGCCATGCTCCGGCTCTTACTTATTTTTGCGCATTGCGATTTCAGCGAATTCGTACGATTTCAGTTTGGAGCGCTCCGAAACTCGCTAGTTTTTGTTATCGATAATGTTCCATTTCCAACTTGTTTCACATAACAACGAGAAAGCTAAGCTAACTACGATTGTGCCGAAGTTTTTATACCCTCGCTTAAATATTTTCAATAAATACTCTTTTTCCCATTTTCCGACCGATTGTTCGTATGGGAGCTATATGATATAGTCATCCGATTTGGCCAAAAATTTTTAAAACTGTGTGAAAGCATGTGAAAGCAAACAAATACAAAATTGCAGGATGCCACCATTAAAAACAAAAATGCTTTTCTAACTAAGGCTGTTTTTCAGACCATTTTTTTGTATGGCAGCTATACCATATAGTTGTCCGATTTTCATCAAACTTGGCAACATTATACAAATGCATAGAAAACCTATGAATGCAAAGTTTGGAGACGTTTCCATTGAAAAGAAAAAAGTTTTTCATACTAAAACTAGTTTTCCGACCGATTGTTCCTATGGGAGCTATGCGATATAGTCAACCGATTCGGTCGGTTCCGACATATTAGTAGTGTGCAGCAAACAAAAGACTCTGTGCCAAATTTTAGCTCGATAGCTTTAAAACTGAGAGACTTGTTCGCGTAGAAACAGACAGACAGACGGACAGACGGACGGACAAAGCTCAATCGACTCAGCTCGTCACCCTGATCAAGAATATATATTTATGGGGTCGGAAATGAATATTTCTATGCGTTGCAAACTTCTGGGCAAAATTATAATGCCCTTTGCAGGGATATAAAATCAGCTGATGAGCGCCACTACTCATGCTATCGATATTCATATATCGATATATACCAGGAACAAATAGCAAACTGTTGTTAATGTGAAACAGTTTTCCATCTCGCTCAATTTTGTGTATCTCTATTAAATAATAATTGAGTGGGAGAGTCCGTAAGACAACTCTAAAAAGGTTAAAGAACGGAATAAAAATCGTACCGTGGGCTGTTTGTTTGCGCATCAACCCTATATTTTGCATTTGCTTTTCGGGAAAACTTTTGCGATTTCCGAATGTCAAAGCAGCAAGTTTTACGATTTGGTAATCAAATCGCAAAGTTTTTGCGAAAACGAAAATGGGAGCGAGGCTAATAAATTTCGGAAAATATTTTAAACAATGATGCTTCTGTTGCTCCGCAATAGAATCATTCGAAATACCATTCCTTGCACCAATTGAACTTTGTATGGCTTTATGGCAAGGTCTTTATGCAAAATTCGCATCAAAGAATTGTCCAATTGTTGAGTTCGATGGACGAGTACGTACACGAGTTGGCTTATCCACCAACAATTCAGTTTCGCGAGCTCGCTGCAAGAATTGATCCACAAATTGAGTTTTGGGAACAATTCCAAAAGAACGAGTACGGTCACACACCCTTTTTCCCCGAATCATTCTTATTTGGTAAATTTATTCGTTCTTCACACGGTTTGTAAGGCACTAGAGAAATTGTATTCCTTTACCTTTAGCATGGGAGGCATCGTGGCGCATTCTACTATCTCAAGCATTCACCTAAGACACAGTGAAGAACGCGGTCGAAAATTAAGAACTGAGCAAGACGAATTTCAGTTGCCCATTGTATATTCCGAATGCAGGGAATTCGTACTTGAGAATTTCTAGATTAATTTTTCTATATTATTGGATGAAATTCTAAAAGGTTTTTCCAAATTTAAGAAACGTGCTTTCCATACTTCAAGATTTAAAAATTAAGAAATTATTTTCTAAAAAAGTCTATTCTCGGGTTGTTCTTTCTAGGTATACGACAAACCTGTGTAAAAACTAAAATTTTTCTAAAAATTAATTAAAAACAAGATAGAAAGTCGGTCAAGCCCGACTATTATATACTCTGTACCAACGAAATTATACGCTCAGCATAAATTTTGATGATGCAGTAGCAGCGCTGCTACTGCGCTACAGCAGCAAACAGTCTTTTGATCATAATTCAAAAACCGGTCATCCGATCTTTATTATTATTTTGGTTCGATAAGTATTCTTGATTACTAAAAATCTCTAAAATCTGCTAACCATCTATCTTTAAAACTGTGGGAGTTATGACGTTTTTTTCAATTGAGGCGGCGGGAAAGTGGCGGGACCAAAATTGAAAATAAACCTGATCTGCCTGCAGACTTAAGAATCACATGTCCCATACATGTCATAGCTCCATCTCTTACCATCTTTGAGATCTGGGCGTTCATACGGACACACAGATTGGCATGGCAATATCAACTCGTCTGTTGATGCTGATCAAGAATATATATTCTTTATGGAGTCGGAGATGCTTCTTTTGCCTGCGGCAGGCCAGCTTAAGATCTGCAGAGACACCGGAGCAGGCGAGCAATCGACGCCAGTACTTTGCTTTGCACATCGCATAGTAAAACTCATCAGCTTCTCTAGCTCTGCTCCAATTAGTTTTCTGTTCTGTGTGCGGGTTAGTTATCTACATAGCTGCTATGTGTCAGATAACCATAGACTTAACACTGTTATTTGTAAGTTTATGTGAAAGATAGCTTTAAGTCGAAGAAGAGAAATCGGTCTTTTCTATAAATTCTTGGGGTATTTTTAAACGAGCTGCAATTTGTCGATTTTCCTAATGAGTTTATAAAGATATGATAAAGGAAAATGTACCACTTTACTAGGATGTTTAGAGCAAACTGTCCGCAAGTCGTGAAATTTGTTAAAATGGCCTCTATATTAGTTTTTTATTATCATGAAGTAGAGTTAATAGACCAATGGTTTGAAATGTAAGGCTAAATTGTTAAATTTTCTTATGAATTCGAACTATTATGAAGACACTCGGGAAACTGCTAGTTGAAAATAGACTTGATCTGCCTGCAAGTAATTGAAAGAATTTGATGTCCTATACATGTCAATGCTCTGTCTTTAAGATTGGAACAAAAAATCTATTTATTTTCGTACATTTGTAAGTATGCTACACTTTTTTTCCACTATGTTTCGCTGAACCACTCGACGCTGGGCCTCAAGGGCTACACAATTAATCAATATTCTAAATTGAATATCAAGTTTGAGAAAAGTTACAGGACTTACAGGAGCTATATAGCTCTAACCAGGTACCGATCTTGAAATATCTCCTTGCTTGTTAATCCAAGAGAATCGGATTTCTCTGGGCTGATTGCAGCTTAAACTACTAGATTAAATTTTGAAAATTAATTTATGTTTTTTACGCCATTTCTCGTCCGCTTCCTGTTGCCTCTGATGCAGTCCAAACTTTTTGGATTCAGTTTTGCAGCTGTCCAAGTTATAATTCAATTTGCAAAACTACAACAAAAGCACTTAGTAAACAGTCCGGAAAACTTTTATCAACTTTTTAGCAAAATGGATGAATACCAAAGGGAGCACGCGGATGCGGCTGATGATATAACCGCCTACGTTTCCAATCCAATCAATGCATATTTGTTAACCAAACGGCTGACCACCGACTGGAGGCAAGTGGAGAATCTGATGGAGCACGATGTGGGCACGGGTAAGTGGCCGAACGTGGCTAATTAGACGATGTCAGTTGACAACAAAGTGTGCTCTCCGCAGACTTTTTGCAAAATCTCACCCAATACCGCAATGTCCTGAAGTTTCCCTCGGATGAGGATCTGAACGGCGCCGCGGTGGCCCTGTTGCGACTGCAGGATACTTACCAGCTGGACACGTCCAGCGTGGCACGCGGCAAACTCAATGGGATACAGTACAGGTAGGCGGCGCTGAGCCACATCCAACTTGGCTCAACTAACAGAAGTGTTTTTTGTTTGCAGCACGGAAATGTCCTCGGACGACTGCTTTGAGCTGGGCCGCCAGTCCTATGTTAATCATGACTATTACCATACCGTCCTCTGGATGAACGAGGCAATGTCGCGCATGCTGGAGGAGCCACACAATCAAACCCAGTCCTTCACCCGCGCTGATGTGCTGGAGTACCTGGCCTTCTCCACCTACAAACAGGGTGAGTGTGTGGGGTGGCCACAGAGCGATTGTCTGTTTACTTCTGAGGGTCCATTTGGCTGCAGGAAATTGCACTTTGGCACTCTGTTGCCAGGTGAGCTGCACTCGGGCGGGTCGTTTAAGCACCCAGCTTAAAGTGCAAAATAATGGTTGCTCATCCCAGAGGCTGTGACGAAATGGTGCGAGGCGGCGGCGGGGCGGGGGGTCAAGGTCTGGCCTTGTCTCTGGTGCGACGTAGCGACCCGTAGTGTGGTTTATTAACATCTTATTACCCAGGGAGGCACATGAAGGAGTTGGCCCAGCAGAACGTGTGCACGTATCCGTATCTACACGTTTTGTTACTTTGTGGCCCTCCGGTGGTGGCTTTGCGAAACAATTTATGGGCGGAAGTGCCGCCATATTGTGTTAGGGCTGCCGGTGGCAAGCAAAAAACGGGTAACAAACACTTTGACATAACACCCGGAGTACCCCTCTCCACCTCCCTTGGCGTGTGTGTCACAAAATTGCCGCCACCTGAAATGCAAATTTAAATTCCTGTCACAGCAAAGGTCTACGGAGTTGTGGTCCTAGCCACATTTAAGGATATAAAAGGCGGCTTAAACTGTCAGAAAAATGAATTAGACGCTGAAAAAAGTTCAGACAAAAGCAATAAAAATTAATTTCCTGACTTTGCAAGTTTGTGAAAACAACCAGGCCGGGGCGCCTCTGATTCTGGTTAGAAGCCATTTGAAGTTGGTGATTTTAACCAAAAGTTTCACCACAGTTTGGGCTGCACTTGAAGTTGTCAAAATGGTGTGGCATATTTTTAGGCTGTGCGGTTGTTTCTGGTATGGTTACGATATTCATTTCACCACACTTTCAGTGCAATGGCTGTGGTCAAAATAAGTGGTCTACCTTTATTTTCGTTACGATATTCATGAAAGGTTGTCAAATTGGTGTAGCATACTTTTAGACAGCTGGGTTAGTTTACCACAACTCTGGTGCACTGCATACTTTCAGGCAACGATTGTTGCACACTGTGTTAAATTGTCATGAAAATGCAAATTTCAAGTCCATCTGTGTGACAGCTAAGGAATTAGTATTATAGTCTGTCCCTGGCAAACTAACTCTTGAGTGTACGAATTGCGTTAAGTACAAAACAACGTACATACTAACCGAATTCTGCCGAAAAATTCCATTTTTTGACTGCAGCGCTTGGCCAAAAATAGGGATACTATATATTCCAAACTATCCAATACGAACTGTAATGAATATGTCTTCTCAAAGCGCAATTTTCTTTCAAGTCTGCTGGTTTCTATGCAGGTTTGTGATAAAACCAAATATTCGAACTGCATCGCGGCAAACTTTAACACCGATTATTATCTGTTTGGTCTTGTGGGCAAAAAGTAATTTGAATTTGTTTGTAGAATGAAAAATCTTTATTTATTCTTCTAAATCAATTTCATCCCCTTCAAAGTAATCCCCTCCCGATAAAATACACTTATGCCAACGTTTTTTCCAATCCTCGAAACATGCCAAATAGTCCCTTTCCGGTATAGCCATCAGCGCTTTCTTCGATTCAGCTTTTATCTCCTCAATCGACTCGAAACGCGTTCCCCGAAGTGGTCTCTTGAGTTTTGGGAATAGCCAGAAGTCACACGGAGCCAAATCAGGCGAATACGGTGGTTGCGGAACGATATGCGTCGAATTTTTGATGACTTTTTTGCAAAAAATTGAGAACTTTCGGTACCAAAACGAGATTTGACTTTTCGTAGGCCCAAATGGTCTTTCAAAATGGTTTTCACAGATCCTTCTGATATTCCGATCATATCAGTAAGGTCTCTAACAGTCAACCGACGATTTTTCGCACTAATTCCTCCACTTCATTGACGTGTTGGTCATCTGTTGACGTCGATGGTCCACACGTTCTCGACCCTCTTTGAAGTCTTTGTACCACTTATAAACATTTTTTTGTGACATGGTAGAATCACCAAAGGCCTTCCGCAACATCCTCAACGTTTCCGCAGCCGAAATTTCATTCCGCAAACAAAATTTGATGGCACTTCTCTGCTCAGACATTGTAAAAATCGAAAAATGCACTCTTGGTCGTTTGGAAAACACAAGCGTAAATATATTACTGATAATGACATTCACATGAAATTTGGCCCAGATGTCATCAACAGTCCTGCCAACTCAAGAAAAAAAGAACTAGCCCGAATTGTTAGGCCCGCGAAGTTTAAATTGAAAATTCACATACTTTTTGCCCACAGTAGTAAAATGTGTGTATATTTTGAATATTAAAACTATACAAAAAATGTTAAGTGGTTTGAAAAATACTCCATATTTGATACACTTTCAACTTTGGTAGGCTCATACTAAAAATGTATCAAACAGTGCAGGGATTAATTTTTCAAATGGTTAGAGTAGCCAATTCTCTACCTTCTGTATTCAAACTCGGAATTTTCGATCGTGCAAGAAGACGAGTGCCAGTAGAGATGTTATTTAAAAAACTCTTTTTATTTCATTTATTTTTAGTTCTATTCTGCTTACAACTAAAAAAAGCCAAAAAAAAATGGTTTACTTCAAATTTTCGACTTGTAAAAATTAAATATCAAACATTTGTGTTGCTTAAAATGATAAGAATGAGTATTTAAAAGTTTTTATTTAGAAAATTGTTCATCTGTTTATAAAGATTCTTATAAAAAATTATAAATTTTAATGAAAAAATTCAAAGTTACCAATGAAACTTTACGTCAAATAACGAAAGACTTCGAAATATCCGTTAATCAGGGCAATTAGCGTTTAATGACCTCATGCGGATCAGATAATTATGCAACGTTTTTTAAACTCTGCCATTTATTATCCAATCTTTATGAAAACTTGTGAGATTGTAGATATTGGGCATATACACTACACTGCAAAATCTGAGCTCGATATCTTAAAAAATGTGGGAGATATTTAACTTTGCGGTGCCAAAATTTGATATTAAGTTGATTTGCGTGCAGACAATACTAGTCTACATTTAAAATTTGGTGGCTCTAGCTCTTCTAGTCTCTGAGATCTAGGTGTTCATACAGACAGACAGACGGCCGGACGGACAGCCGGATAGAATATATATACTTCATGGGGTCGGAGAGGCTTTCTTCTGCCTGTTACATACATTTTGCACGACTTTAGTATAATTGTTTTACTCTTCGAGTAACGAGTATAAAAATCTTTGAAATTTGCAGATTATTACGAAAACAAAACAGTTCAAAAGTCAAGAGCCTACTCTGTAACGTAAGCATTTATTTTGCTTGTAGCTCTACGATCGTTCATCCTATCGAAACTAGGAAGTTCAATAAATAGTGCTGACTACTATGATTCTTGGGAAAAGCACGTAAAATCTGTAACGAGATTGGCTCTTAATCCAATATGATGTCTGTGTTAGGCTGAACTGAACTTGTTCAAGTCAGCAAGCGTATCTACTGCTTGGTTTTTTCTGGTCAATATTAAACTCACATAATTGGCCGACACTTGCTTAATCTAAAAATTGTAAAAAGGGTAGCATTTTTCAAACATGAATTCATCACTGGGGAATTCAATTTAGTGAATTTTGGTATTCTTATGGAAACAACTATATATATTTAAGTTAGCGAAAGATTATAATTGTCAGATCTAATTGCTTGATCTCAGGCCCGTAGAGAGGAATTACAGGCCCGGGGGGAAAAAATTCGCGGGCCCCCATTTAATAAGAAATATTTTTCAACATAACTAAAATCATGTTGAGTTTTGTTAATGTTTAGATACATATATAATGTATATATACAGATGAGCAATAGGTATTCTGTTTCAATACAAAAGCATGGAAAAGGGATTAATTTTCAAGTTTTCGTCTATATCTCGGTTAGTTGTTGTCCAATGAAATTCGCTTTTCGCGCTTTCGCAAAGGCAAAGGATTCGATTATTACGCTGAAATCCAACTGCCTTGCTAACTCGGACTCCAAACTTAACATCGCCAGACCAATTAGACGCTTTTGTTTAGAACAAGATCTGTGGAAGTTTTTGACTCGCGATAAAACACTGAAAGAGCGTTCTCCACTAGCGACACTGACAGGGAGAGTACAAAAAATTCTTAAAGAAACGCAGACATTTGGAAAAAGATTCTGAAGGTTTCTTGAGTACAGTGCGTTGAGCAATCCAAATGGAGAAAGGTTCTTTTCAAAATTATCTACATATATATGTTTGAGGAGGACGATTTCATCTTTCAACTCTTCGGAAAAATCAGCTTCGTACTTCTTCGTAAATTCTCCGGCAGACGTCTGGAGAGTATCTTCATCCAACGTGGTGAATTTTCCATAAAAAAGAAAACACTTGATTCAAATATTTTACTGCTTTGAATCTTTTCGTCATTCCTGCAATTACCGAATCGATGATGCAGAGGAAAGTGCAGGTCTTAAATTTTTCTTCTTCAGAAATGATGTCGATTTCTGGACTTGCGTCTTCATCATCCAAAAATACTTTTGCACGTTTTCTGTTGCGAATGGTTGGCAAAGTTTCAGGAATGCTGCATCCTCTTGCGACAAGTTTACATTCACTCTGAATGAGACCCCATCGATTTCGTATAAACTTCAAATCTGAAAGGAGAGCATTCAGATTGTCAATTTCAACGTCTATTGTAGTTTCTCTTGTTCTCTTTTTTTATACCCTGTTCCCATTGAAAATGGGAAAAGGGGGATCATGAAGTTGTGCGAATGTATGTAACAGGGAGAAGGAAAATTTTCCGACCCCATAAAGTATATATATTCTTGATCAGCATGAACAGCCGAGTCGATATAGCCATGTCCGTCTGTCCGTCTGTCCGTCTGTCCGTCTGTCCGACTGTCCGTCTGTCCGTCTGTCCGTCTGTCCGTCTGTCCGTCTGTCCGTCTGTCCGTCTGTCCGTCTGTCCGTCTGTCCGTCCGTCCGTCTGTCCGTCTGTCTGTCTGTATGAACGCGTCGATCTCAGAGACTATAAGAGATAGAGCCACAAATTTTTGCACGAAGGTAGATTTATGCTGTACGCAGATCAAGTTTGTTTCAGATTTGGAAAATTCCCACCCGTCCCCCTTTTATCCCCAAAAAACCAAGACCTCCTCTAGAAATTCTACACCTAAACAACCGTCAGATCCACAATTTTCAAGTTAGAGCCTCGTGGTTTAGTATGCATCAAGCTAGGCCCAATATCTATCTATTCTGAAAAGTACAATCAGATCGGACAAAAAACACCGGAGTTATAAGCGAAACAGTAAGAGCACAACCCCCACCCAGTTGTTGGCCAGGACTACCAAAAGTGTTGCCTACATTTAGGATGACATTTTGTCACAAAGAAATAAATGAAAACAAATGAACAGGGTATTTTGTGGTCGGGAAACTCGACTACAGCGCCCTTACTTGTTTTGTTTCTCTTTAAGTTTTCGCCAAAAATCCGAGCCCCCCTCAGAAGTCCGGGCCCGGGGGGAAACACCCCGGTCCCCCCCCCCCCCCTCTCTACGGGCCTGCTTGATCTAATAAAAATAGAGTGGGATCGTAGATCACCTGGTACGAGTTTGCTAGCTTATACCCGATTGAAATTAATTTTAAATGCAACTTACAATTTGAATTTTGAAAGTAGGAGAGCAACTTCAGCTTCAAAAAGGGATAGTTGCGATTGTGCTATATCCCACCCAACATTTGGAAGATCATTTTAACAAAAATCAGCTTGATGAGTCTTTTTCCAGCTCCTTTGATGAATAAATGGGGATAAGTATCATGGGTGATTAAAAGAAGAATCGAAAAAGAGTCGCACTTATGCTCAAAGTGTGATTTATTGAAATACTCCTGAAAAAGACTCCAAAATTACTCCAAAATAAGGGAAAACTGTTTAGAAGAACGGGTCAAAAGCAACTCTTCAAGAAGAATCGCGGCTAGGGTACCATTTTCTCCCGACAAAAGTACAATATCTGATCAGAAAAAGAGTGCAAATATGACTATTTTAATCAGACCGAGGACTCGAAAAAGACTCGAATGTGATCAAAATGTTGATAAAATGTTTGCTGGGATATTTTTAGACATATTCCCTTTTCCACTGAAAATGGTTCAAAGGCGATCATGATGGTGTAACAGGGAGATGGAAACATTTCCGACCCTCCCAAATACAAACTTTGTGATCCGTATCCGACCCTTCAAAATCTCGGTCGCTAATTTGGTCACCGTTTAACCTGCTTACAGAACTTAATCTGTGGGGACTCGAACTCATTGCCATTGGACTCAAACACGACGGCTAAAATAATACTTATATTGAATAGCCTAGAGGCATTCGTCATATATAAGACCGCTTGTAATTCTCAAGTTGGAATTTACTGCATCGGGAATATAAATGGCAAACATAAAAATAAATACTAAATAGTTGATGTGTAATTAGAAATACGTTAATAACTTCGTCAGACGGTAACCCAATTCGAAGAAACATCATCTGTTCAACGGAGAATTAAATGTGCTATTATAATAAATCTTAAAGAACATCACATAGAATTAAATAGTAAAGCTACTAAAGTCCAAAGTGGAAATTTTCAATAAAAACATTGAAAATGCCAGATCTGTAACCCGCACTTCTCAGCCGTCGAGTAATGTCTATCAAGCCATTGATGGTAATTTTATACCCGTTACTCGTGGAGTAAAAAGGGTATACTAAAGTCGTGCAAATGTATGTAACAGGCAGAAGGAAGCATCTCCGATATCATAAAGTATATATATTCTTCATCAGCATCAACAGCCGAGTCGATATAGCCATGTCCGTCTGTCCGTCCGTCCGTCCGTCCGTCCGTCCTTCCGTCCGTCCGTCCGTCTGTATGAACACCTAGATCTCAGAGACTAGAAGAGCTAGAGCAACCAAATTTTATACGTAAGCTAGTATTGTCTGTAGGCAGATCAAGTTTGTTTCAAATTTTGGCCACGCCCCCTCCCGCCCCCGCAATAAAAAATATTGAATAACTCCCACAATTTTTAAGATATCAGATTTTGCAGTGTAGTCTATGTGGCCAATATCTACAATCTCACAAATTTTCAAAAGGATCGGGTAATAAATGGCCGAGTTAAAAAAATGTTGCATACTTATCCGAGCTGAGCTGAGTAACGGGTATTTCGAAGTCGGGCAGGGCCGACTTTAACTTACGCTCTCGTTTAGATATCTGTCGTCGAAATCGAAATGGCCAATGGTATACACAATCAGACGGGGTCTATGCGTGGGTTACTTCAATTAAAATGAGTAAAAATGCAAAAAGCGGTTATCGGGCCATTTCTTCAGATTTTGGGCGTTTTAGGATAAATCCAAGTATGAGGAAATGCTATAATCGACCTGCTCTACAGCGTGGGGTGACTTTTAGAGTAGCTAAGTGAAACTAACTAACTGCAACCATTACTGCATATCTTTCTCAGGCAATGTGGAGAGTGCCCTAGTCATGACCAATGAGCTACTTCAGCTGCTGCCCAATCATGAACGCGCCAATGGCAACAAAAAATTCTACGAGAAGGAAATAGCCCATCTGATCGAAATGAAGAGAATGAAGGGCGATGATGGCTCTGATGAAATGCCCGTCTCAGATCTGGTAAGTTAACCAAAACCCCCAATTCAATCCACATCTTCGGTCTTCTAAATGCCCCACCCGTTTATAGCCTGTGGCGAAAACTGATCCCGGCATATTTGACATGTCCGAGCGTAAGTCCTATGAAATGCTCTGTCGTGGCGAACTGAAGCCTTCGGCCGCCGAGCTGCGCCCGCTGCGCTGTCGCTATGTCACAAACAATGTGGCCTTCCTGCGTTTGGCCCCCCTCAAGCTGGAAGAGGCCTTTATGGATCCCTATATAGTGATCTATCATGATGCCATGTACGACAGCGAGATCGAGGTGATAAAGCGTATGGCACGTCCGCGCTTTCGACGTGCCACCGTACAGAATTCGGTGACGGGGGCTTTGGAGACGGCCCACTATCGCATCAGCAAGTCGGCTTGGCTGAAGACGGAGGAGGATCGTGTGATTGGTACGGTAGTCCAGCGTACGGCAGATATGTCCGGTCTCGACATGGACTCGGCCGAAGAGCTGCAAGTGGTCAACTATGGCATTGGTGGCCACTATGAGCCGCATTTTGACTTTGCTAGGGTAGGTGATTTGGCAAGTTGTTGTGCCTTTCTGGTTTGGCTCACCTATCTTTATTTTTACCACAAAACAGCGGGAGGAAAAACGCGCCTTTGAGGGCCTCAATTTGGGCAATCGCATTGCCACCATGTTGTTCTATGTAAGTCCAGTGTTGGGTTTAGAGTGTAGCTAATCCTAACCCACTGTCAAACGCTTTCCAGATGAGCGACGTTCAGCAAGGTGGAGCCACTGTCTTTACCTCGCTGCATGCGGCCTTGTGGCCCAAGAAGGGCACGGCCGCCTTCTGGATGAATCTGCATCGTGACGGTGAGGGTGATATGCGTACGCGACATGCTGCCTGTCCTGTCCTAACTGGTTCCAAATGGGGTAGGTGCCTCGAATGCTTAGACAGAAGGAGGGATTACTTTATTTTGCTTTGGTTTTCTTTCTGACTTACAGTTTCCAACAAGTGGATACATGAGCGTGGCCAAGAGTTTCGCAGACCCTGTGCCTTGGACGAAGATCATGGCGATTTCGCCATCTAGATGACTCAGACTAGTTAGTGCGAACAATTACTTACTTCGAATCTACTTGAAGCTGAAACACTGGAAGGAACTCTTAAGCCAATTCTTCGTTCCGCTTCGACTTTCTTGGTTACTTTCCAAGTACTTTTGCATCGTTGCCAAACTAATTCCTATTGTAAATACAACAACGCATCAAGTTTTTTTCACCTTTCGTTAGTTATATCATAGAACTGTATGGAATTTATCTACTTTTGTATATTGTCTAGTTTAAATAGTAGAACAAATTGCAATAAAAATGAATGAGAAACGTAATTGGCAATGGCAATTGGAACCAAGCTGGCGGAAAGGTAAGATATAATTATGCAAGTGTGCAAGCGAGTTGCGATTAGGTGACTCATATGCCTCACTAGCCTCAAACGAATGTTCTGGGTGCCTGAAGAAACGGGCCGAGCTGTCACCGTTTGGAAAGGCACCGAAGCATTGTGGTAGTCCAAGTGCTTCAAATCCTTGGACACGTGCTTGAACTTTTTGTTGCCGTTTGGCTCCGCAAAACTCCCGAAGTATTTTTCAAACAACCTACCAACTGTGCGGTGCCTTGCCGATGATCCTAGTGTATACAGTCCAATCTTGTGTCCTGCATAGCCAGAAATTGCAGACACTCCAAGAGCACGTTAAAGTTTAGTTTGTCCACTCTTTATTAAAAAATTCGTCTCAGTTTCTGGCACAACCCGCTTCTACAACATTCCATGTCTTTGCTATAATATTTTGTACATTTCTCAACGATTCTTTTTGAAAATTCTGCACAGGTTTCCGCAAAATCATTCTCCCAATCTACAAAGGCGGGAAGGATTTTATTGCAGTGGTCCCTTATCATGCCCATTACTGCTGGTTATACCCTTCACTCGTAGAGTAAAAAGGGTATACTAATGTCGTGCAAATATATGTAACAGGCAGAAGGAAGCATTCTTGATCAGCATAAACAGCCGAGTCGATATAGCCTTGTCCGCCTCTCTGTATGAGCACCTAGATCTCAGAGTCTAGAACAGCTAATATCTACAATCTCACAAATTTATATAAAGATCGGATAATACATGGCAGAGTTTGCTTACATAATGTTGAAATATTCAAATTAATGTTAATGTTCTGTTAATTAACAATATTTTAGGGCAAAATTCTCAGGAAGCCTTACTATATACCAGCAAGCCCTTTTATATGCCGAAAGCAGGGAGTTCAAACTTGAGAATTTCACTATTTATACTCTGTACCGTAGGTATAAAGTGTATTATAAGTTTGTGCGCAGTTAGGTAGCAGCCAGAAAGAACCTATAAAGTATATATATTCTTGTTCAGTATCAACAGCCGCGTCATGTCCGTCTGACCGTATGAACGCACAGATCTCAGTGATGGTAAGAGTTAGAGGTTTGACATGTATGGAACAAATGCTTCTTAAGTCTGCAGGCAGATCAAGTTTATTTTCAATTTTGGCCACGCCCCCTCCCGCCCCTGGAATTTAGAAAAAACGTCATATCTCCCACAGTTTTAAAAATAGATAGGTCGTTCCCTCTAGACATATTAACTTATTAGGATTACTTATCGATCCGCCAAAGGAATGGTGAAGTTTGGATGAACGGTTGTCGATTTATTATCAAAAGACTGTTCGCTGCTGCAGCGCAGTAGCAGCGCTGCTATCAGCTGCTACTGCAGCATCAAAATTTATGCTAAGCGTATAATTTCGTTGGTACAGAGTACGCTATAGTCAGGCTTGACCGCTTTTCTGTCTTATTCTAACTAATTTGAAGGACATTGCCACTGAAAACAAACAAGTTTCCCTCACGACTCTACTTCTCTTTTCTGACTCTACTTTTGTATGACAGCTATACTATATAGATGTCCGATTTCGATCAAACTTTGTGGAATCATGGAAAAGCTTAGCAAACTAAGAAATACAAAGTTTGGAGGCGTTTTCTTTGAAAACAAGCAAGTTTTTCTCACTAAAACTAGTTTCTCGACCGATCATTCATATGGCAGCTATAACCTATGGTCAACCGATTTTGACAAAACTTTAAAGAATTGTGTGAAAGCTTATAAAATAAATATATGCCAATTTTAAAGAGGTTAACATTGAAAACAAAAAAGTTTTTCTTACTAAGACTATTTTTGTAACCTTACTTTTCTATGTCAGCTATACTATATAGGTGTCCGATTTGGACCAAACTTGGCAGCATCATGGAGAAGCAGAGAAAACTAGTAAATACGGAGTTTGTTTTTCTCACTAGAACTAGTTTTTCGACCGATCGTTCCTATGACAGCTATATGTTATAGGCAACCGATCCGACAAATGTTTAGCGCGTTTGTACCAGAATGCTTCGTGCAAAGCTTGTTCGCAATAGCTTTAAAACTGACGGAGGAGATAGCATAGAAACAGACGGACAAGGCTAAATCCACTCAACCCGCCGTGCTGATCAAGAACCTATATACTTTATGTGGTCGGAAATGCTTTCTTCTATGCGTTACAAACATCTGAACAATTTCAATATACCCTCAGCAAGGGTATATAAATGTATTCAAAGACGAACTTCCAACAACAAGAACAGACATTTGTTGAGTGCTTACTTTTGTTTTATCTATCCAAAGGTGTCACTAATGGCAGTAGCTAAAAGCGATGTCCTCAAAGACTTTGCCTACGCCTTGAACAGGAATACACAAAGCGATGCACACGGATTTCCCAGCAATCAAAGTTGTCGCAAAATATTGATTACGTATGCATCAACTGCCAACGAGGTCTGGCAAATTTGGCAAGCTTCGCCAAGCGCTAACCGATATCATCCCTATATGCACATAAATCGGCTTATCCTCGCATAACCGCAACTGACACACAGGACACATACAGCAGCCCGGACGAACTTAGCAACGGCAGCCGCGCAAATTCAATTTACGCAGAACAGTGCACTCCCAGTGGAATGGGTTCGGATGGGTTGGGACATGGATGGGATTGAGTAGGATGCAGCTGTGGATTTATTAGATTTGGCTGTGGCATAATTTGAGAGCAGCATTTGAAATGCTGGAAATTCGATTGACAAATGTTAAGGGGGCGGGCACAGACTGGAGTGGGAGTGTAGGGAGCTACATACATCAACTGGTTGTTTACATAGCCGCGCACACTTGTCAGTGGACAATGTTGTTTGCTCAACGTTTTTTCTGGATACGTGACAACTTTTTGAAACGAAATAGAACTCTTTTTCTGTGTTTTTTTTATATTTTGGATGTCAAACAAATGGCACAGTTCGACAGCTCGACTGCCAGAACCGTACCGCTGTAGCTGGTGGGTTAGTTAGCTACTCCGGTTTCACCATGTCGCAACGTGCCTGTTGCAGTGTTGTTGCACTATCGCTTTGCCTCCTGCAGCTTATCCATTGTGCCACAGGCGAGTTCTACTCATCCGTGGACAGCATGCGGGGCCTGGGACTGGTGGAACAGGATATTATGAAGGCCACACGTATATACCTAGAGGCACAGCGGCAGCAGCTCAGTGTATATCGCAAGTAATTGAATGTTGATTGATTTCGCCCACTTGCCAAGCAGTGAGAGCTGATTGATGTCCTTGACAGTTTTGTAGAGCAAGTGAGACGGGAACATGAAGTGGCGGTAAACGAAATGGATCTGGATGATTATTTGGGACATCCCTTGCATGCGTTTCGATTGATCAAGCGTTTGGTGAACGATTGGGATGGCCTGCATGACTTGATCATGGCCAACCAGGCCGCCCAGGGTGCGTAGTATACAACTGTAGTTCAGAAATGTGAGCAGCTTGATTGACCAACTCCTTGTTGGTCTCTCTGTTTTTGCAGACTATCACCAGAAGGTGGATGCCTTGGCCGATGAATTTGGCTATCCAAATGCAGCAGAACTTCAGGGAGCCGTCAAGGGTTTCAATCGTCTGCAGCAGGTCTACAATCTAACCGCTGCCGATATAGCTGATGGCTTTCTCAACGGTGTCCTAACCTTTGCTGAACTGCAATGGCGCGACTGCTATGAGATTGGTGTGCAACTCTACGATCTGGGTGAGTACACGCGGGCCCTGGAATGGCTGAAGGTGGCCTGCCAGCTGCTGAAGGATCTTCCTTGGCGCACAGAAGTGAATAGGCGTCAGTTTATACTCGAATTGACCGAATACATGTCATTGGCCAACTTTGAGCTGGGTAAAACCAAATTGGCTGGAACATTGCTTAATCAAGTGTTGACCCTAGAGCCAACGCACACTGCTCAACAGACCCGCAAGTACTTGGATTACAGAGCCGAGCCAGCGACCTCCCCCAAGGCAATGCAACCTTCCTGGTTTGCCAATTACACTCGATTATGTCGGGGTCAAAGGTTACCCCAGCCGCACCAAGACACTGCCCTACGCTGCTATTTAGATGCCAATCGTCATGCCTATTTCACCATAGCTCCGCTTCAGGTGGAACAAGTGCATCTAGATCCCGACATAAATGTCTACCATGGACTGTTGAGCGAAGTTCAGATCGAAAGGATTTTCGAGGAGGCGGATAAGCAAAAAATGATACGTTCGGCTGTGCTGGGCGTGGCGGGTGAGGGCACTGTGCTGGACTTAAGGGTCAGCCAACAGACTTGGCTGAACTACAGCAGCCCGGTGATGCAGTCAGTCAAACATCTGATAGCCTCAATATCTGGTTTCGATATGGCCGCCGTTGAGGAGATGCAGGTGGCCAATTATGGAGTGGGCGGACAGTATGAACCACATCCGGATTACTTTGAGCATAATGTTCCCACAACTTATCCGGGCGATCGCATCTCCACCAGCATGTTTTATGTAAGTCTGAAAAAGTGGGGTGGCGCTGCTTGAGAGGTAGTATTATATTTTTAGGGATCCTAGATTTAATTGAATCCCCTAAACTTCAAGTATCTAAAGGTACACAAAGTATATTAAGTGTCTGCAAACGCATAAAAGGAGGCGATTCACAATTCAACTTAGAAAACCACATTCTTGAATGAAGAAACCATTTCCTATAAGCAAAAAAAAATGATATCCAAGTAGTAGAGGGAGAAGTGAAAGGGCCAACAACAAGCCGTCCCGTAGTAACCTCCTCTACTGAATGAAGTGGTCCTTTTATATTTTTATTCATATTCTTCCCGTTTTTTTCAATCAATGCTCTTTTCTTTCTAACAAACACATACACAAAAGGAAGAAAGTCGGTCAAGCCCGACAGCGAACAGTCTTTTGATCATAACTCGACAACCGTTCCTCCGATCTTCAACATTCCTTTGGCAGATCGATAAGGTTTCCTGCTAACTAAATATGTCCAGAAGAAACAAGCCATCTATCTTCAAAACTGTGGGAGATATGACGTTTTTTCTAAATTGCGGGGGCGGAAGGGGGAGTGGCCAAAATTGAAAACAAACTTGATCTGCCTGCAGACGTAAGAAGCATATGTCCCATACATGTCAAACCTCTATCTCTTACCATCTCTGAGATCTGTGCGTTCATACGGACAAACAGATGGACAGACGGACATGACTCGGCTGTTGATGCTGATCAAGAATATATATACTTTATAGGTTCGGAGATGCTTACTTCTGGATGTTACATACTTTTGCACAAACTTATAATACTCTATGTACCTACGGTACAGAGTATAAATATAGAGGAAAGTTAACTTCGGCTCGCCCGAAGCAGCACGATTTTTAACTAATTTAAAGGACATGTCCACTGATGACAAACAAGTTTTTCCCAATAAGACTACTTTTCTGACTCTTCTTTTGTATGACAGCTATACCATATAGATGTCTGATTTCGACCAAATTTGGCAGAATTATGGAGAAGCATTGAAAACTAGTAAATACGGAGTTGGGAGACGTTTGCATTCAAAACAAACAAGTTTTTCTCACTAAAACTAGTTTTTCGACCGATCGTTCCTATGGCTGCTATATGTTATAGTCATCCGATCCGGCCGCTTCCGACAAATGTCCAGCGTATTTGGACCAGAAGACTTCGTGCAAAGTTTGGTGGAGATGGCATAGAAACAGACGGACAGACGGACATGGCTATATCGACTCAGCTCGTCATGCTGATCAAGAATATATATACTTTATGTGGTCGGAAATGCTTCCTTCTATGCGTTACAAACATCTGAACAATTTCAATATAGAGGGTATAAAAATAAAATTCAAGATATTCGGGACTAAATCAATCCTAAAGGATGTCCGAAGTCGGTCAATCCCGAAACGAACAGGATTGTCATGATCTCGGATTTTCAATCCTGAATTTCTTGTCTTCATCCCGACATTATCCCCCATGGGATTGATTTTAGCTGGTTATCCGAACTCGACTTGATCCCTTAGTAGGACTAAATCACGAAGACCCGGTATGGACTTAAGCTCGAAATTCGTACTTGATTTGATCTGGAAGTCGGCTTGATGCAAGTTTGTCCGAGTTTAAATTGATCTCGATATTCAAACTACACACAATCTGAAAAAGGTTTTCTTGCCTCTCAGTTCCTACAGCTCTTTTGTTTTGACATGGTGCATCCGTACTCACTTCAATCTCGAGTCAGTATTATTTGACTTTCAAGTAAGGATTTGAGCTTGATCGGTTTGATACACGCCTTTCAGGATTGTTTCAATCCTTTCGAGCTTGTATCAAGCTCAATTTAGTCCGACTCGAGCTTGAGATTTCAATCCGACGTTGGAAATCAAATCAATCTTTTAAAACTTGATTTTATCTCGCCATTTTTTTCTGTTTACAAATAAGTTACAATTATTCTTTTGACCTTACCTTGTCTGGGATTTGAACATACTACAACATGCAAGGCATTTACGAGCGCAGTCAAATGTTAACCAATTAGAAAGACGAATATCAGTTGCCCCTTGTGTACTCCGAATGCTTCCTGCATTGCTTACAAGAGAATAACAAGCGTCTTTTTATACCCTTGCAAAGGGTATTATAACGAGACAAATTTTATATGTTAGCTAGTATTGTCTGCTGGCAGATCAAGTTTGTTTCAAATTTTGGCCACGCCCCCTCCCGCACCCGCACTAGAAAATCTTGAATATCTCCTACAATTTGCTCAGCTCAGTTTTTGCAGTATAGTGCATGTGGCCAATATGTACAATCTCACAAATTTTCATAAATATCGGATAATAAATGACAGAGTTAAAAAAACGATGCATACTTATCTGAGCCGCATGAGGTTAGTAAACACTAATTGCCTTGAGTAACGGGTATTTCGAAGTCGGGCAGGGCCCACTTTAACTTACGCTCTCTTTTTATACTCTGTACCGAAGGTACATAGAGTATTATAAGTTTGTGCAAAAGTATGTAACATCCAGAAGTAAGCATCTCCGACCCCATAAAGTATATATATTCTTGATCAGCATCAACATCCGAGTCGATATAGCCATGTCCGTCTGTCCGTCTGTCCGTCTGTCCGTCCGTCCGTCTGTCCGTCTGTCTGTCCGTATGAACGCACAGATCTCAGAGATGGTAAGAGATAGAGGTTTGACATGTATGGGACATATGCTTCTTATGTCTGCAGGCAGATCAAGTTTATTTTCAATTTTGGCCACGCCCCCTCCCGCCCCCGCAATTTAGAAAAAACGTCATATCTCCCACAGTTTTGAAGATAGATGGCTTGTTCCTTCTGGACATATTTAGTTATTAGGATAACTTATCGATCCGCCAAAGAAATTAAGAAGATCGGATGAACGGTTTTCGAGTTATGACCAAAAGACAAATTTTCTTGGTACCGAGTATGTTATAGTCGGGCTTGACCGACTTTCTTTCTTGTTAAGTATGATAAAAGTAAAACAATATATACATGAAAGAGTAAACACATTCGTTTTTCGTGTGTTCACTTTAATATGAATCCGTCCCTTCTCCGGGTTGTGCTTTTGGCATGCATAACCAACAATTCGACAAAAAACCCTTCCAAAATACGTTCTCAACGAAGCATTCTTTGAGGGATTCATAGAACTTTTCACTAGTTGAAAACTACTTCTTCAGTGAAAGACGTATGAAAGATGTGACTATTTTATGGTGAAAGTTATGATACAACAACAAAGCTTGAGGTTCGTCGAGCAAAAGCTCAGTTCTTAAAATTAAGCGCCTTACCTTCTTTGTTGTAGCATGTTGACGGGTCCGACCGGGAACTTCTAATGTGTCAATCTTCAATTTCTCTCCGATGACTTTTGCTGAATTCAACCCAACAGCTTATTGGCATGAGTTTGTTGGCGTTTGTACTTGTTGTTGTGCGAGGAATGATAGTGTGTGCATCAGACAGCTACTAGCACTTACACACACAGCACCAGGCAATAACCGGGTTTCTCTACCGATTTCTTGTGGGTGTTGCTTCACGTGATCGAAACTATGAATTTGGGCCTAACTCTGTAGACTAAGTTTTTTCATTTCCCTTTACAGCTCTCTGATGTGGTACAGGGTGGCTATACGGTCTTTACCAAGCTAAATGTGTTTCTACCACCCATCAGGGGAGCCCTGGTCATGTGGCATAATCTGCACCGTTCTCTGGATGTGGATGTTCGTACCCTTCATGCCGGCTGTCCGGTTTTGGTCGGCTCCAAAAGAAGTGAGTATCCCTTGGCATTCGCAAGTACAAGTAAAATCTTCAATTAAACTATGTGATTTTGCAGTTGGCAACATTTGGATGCACTCCGGTTACCAGGAGTTTCGGAGACCCTGTCTACTCACTTCCGATAGCCACAAATCCCAAGCATACAGAGTGGAAGAAGTCGCATAAATTACACAAACTATTTTAATTTTTAGTAATACTTTTCAGCCAAATTCCTTAAATGGTAAGGAGATTTCGTTATCCCTCTGAAGATCACAGGGTCGCACATGATCCTGATTGCGTATGCGTATCCAGACATTGGCGACTGAAATAAATAAATAAGAAATTGTGTACCATTCCAGCTTAAACAAACTCACTCCATTTACTGCCTAGCAGCACGGGACAGGCTGCATGCTTAGTGCGGTAGTCCTGATCGCCGGAACGATGCAGATTATACCAGAAGAGCAGACTACCCTGCTCAGGTGTCACCAGTAGCGGCAGATAGGGAAAGGCTGTTCCTCCGCCAGCCTCTACACTGGATAACTGTGGGAAAACCAATTGAGATGCTTGTTTGATAGAATTTGAAGCCATGCTCACATAGTAGATCCCAGTGGCTATACGATTCCCATCGTTATCACCCTCCACATGCTCGTGATGCTCGGGAAAACAGTCCAAGTGTGGCTCAAAGTGTCCGCCTATGCCATAGTTGGCTATCTGCACATCCTCTGCATAGTTCATATCCAGTCCAGAGAGATCTTCTATATAACGACTCAAATGCTGCAGGGACAAGCTCTTGCTGTACTCAAAGGAGGCTCCTTGGCTGGTGCGATAGGCGGCGGCCACTGTGTTGCTACCTATTTGCTCCTTGGTATAGACCTGAGAGCGCTGTATATGAGGTCGGGCCATATTCTGAAGAGAGTTCAAGTCCCTCTTGCCGACCACATCATGCACTTGCACCACCAACGGTTCCAAATGAAGTTCCTCCAGCTTGAAAGGTTGATAGGTGAAGCGACTGAAGTGCAGGCGGCAACGTAGCCGGCGCTGCGAGAAGGCACTGGGTTGCACTTCACCGCGACACACCTGCTCGTACAGACGAAACTCTTGGGTGCTGTGATAGTCTTCCGGACCACGTACCGTCTCATGCAGCAATCCCTGTTTAACACCATCGCTGATGAGCTGCTCCAGTTGCTGGCGAGTTTCAATCAGATGCATACGTTGCTCTGGCTGAATGGAGAGCAAATGATTCACCAAATTGAGCGCATTTTCATGATCACCCATGGCCTGGTGGTAGCCCATGACGGCCTCCATGAAATCCAGCGAGGCGGTATCCTCACCATAGCTTTGCTCTACCAACAGTTGCATGGACTGTTGTAGCCAGGGCACCGTGTGATTGTAGTCCCTCAAAGCATACAGATGCTGGCCCAGCACGAAACAGTCCTGCCAGGACATGGCCGAGCTGAGGCGGTGAACAAAGTAATCAGAATAAAAGGGGAACCAAAACGAACTTGAGGACTTCACACTCACCCATACTTAATGCCATTCAGCACACCACTGGCCAGCTCAGCCACATCCAGTTGATAAGTCTGCTGCAGTCGCGTCATTGCAATCGCCGTACCCACAAAATCATCCAATGTGGGAAAGCTCAAGTTCCTTCTATGCCCCGACATGGCCTCGAGATAGTCTATTGTGGGCAAAGTGTGGAAAGGTCAGATAGTATCTTTATGCTTGGTTAAACAAAGACCAAGATACCAACTTGTGCGACTCGCATCGCCCGACACGCTCCCCTCGAACGTCTCCCAATCGCTGTGCAGGCGCTTAATCAGACGAAATGCATTCACCGGATTGTTGAGGTAGTCTTCAATGCTGTGGGCGGCACTTAGCCGATGCTCCAGTCTGATGGCATCGATTTCGCTGCAGGGGAAAATATTCAAAATCCATTAATCAGCATCAGTCGGCGACTGGGTAAATACTTCATTTTTCATTCATACTTTGCATAATCATTTGTGAAACCCAATAACTTAAGCGATTTGCATAACTTCTGTTTTTCCGTCGTTTGTTTCACCTTGTGTACTGAAATGTGTACAACAGTTTGCTCTAACCACATCGAGACGTAATTAACTAGGGACAGTTCGATTCGATTATTATGCAAAAATTGTATTCTTTTTGCCATAATTAAGGCATTTGTTTTCACGCTTGTCGGTTGCACTGTTTGTCATTCGGGGAAACCTTATCTAACTGGCGGCAAATTGTCGCCCCATATTTCATTTCAAGTGGTAGCACTTGTTTTGTTTTTGCAAACATAAGGCAGCTATTAATTTAGCCAAGACTTGAATTAAATCACATTTCTTCTTTTAACAAGTTTGCATGCGAAACGGAACAAGTGTATACATTTTTTGACATACAATTAATGTTTTTAGATTTGTAGATAAATAGGTCGGCTCTAGCAGATATACCAGCACCAGTATGCAATAAACTTTTGGAATAGCACATCTGTTTTGGTGACGCCAGCATCACATAGGATATAATAAGATCTAATAAGAAAGTCGGTCAAGCCCGACCATACCTCTGCTACAGAGTATAAAAAAGGCATCTGAGTGTAACTGGTCCAGGAGCTATCTGAATTATCAGCGAAGAAGAAACTACCATTGACGAGCTCACAAAGCGCTTCACGTCAGCAGCGAAGCTTATGCAGACAAAAGACAATCAAATTTGGAGTTGGATTGGTGGTTCGAAAAAACTCTGTGAACGCACTTAAGCAAGCTACATGCTCAAAAGCGTTGGAAAATATGGAAAATTATGGATAATTGATCTTACACAGCCTAAAAGGGCCAATCCAAGCTTTCCGCCTCAATCTCTTGACTTGCGTGCTTCTACAGTCCGAACGGCAAAGTTTGATAAGCTTTATCGTGGCTATTTACTTCACAGCTGGCGCCAACAACTTGTAAAGGTGACCGGGTGTGTAAGTTTTAAAAAAAAAATCATTTTTATTAGATATTTCGAGGCGAGATCGAACCCACGACTTATTGCACACACTACCCGCTGTATTATATAAAAACTAGCTGAATACTGAATCCTTTACATTGTGAGAAAATTATTCTTTTGAATGCGTTTATAAGCCAGTTTTAACCAACTGAGCCAACTGAGATTTGTAAAACCTGACAAGAAATCAATTTTCCCCATGAATGGTGTGGACCTGAACCACTTTTGAAGTGGTTCAGCAGTTAGGTTTGGAACAGGGAACTGGTATAGCCCCTTAGTATCAGCCCACACACCAAATTTCAAGATCTTCGCAGAAATAACTTTAGAACTAGTAAAATCAAAATCAAATTACCATGAATATAGACTATTTTGCAAGTTCTTTGCTGAAGTTACCGTGAAATATGGCTCTAAAACACTTTTGAATCAGTTCGCAAACTGTTCTGAATTAGTATTTAAAGCTCGTAGCTTAACTAACTTCTGAGATTTGGTTTTGAACCAATTTTGAACCGGTTCACAGACTTGGGACATAGCATATGATTCTTTCATCTTGTTCTTGTTCTTTTTCCTTCTTTCTAAGTTTGATATAGATCGGTTCAGCGGCTTAGATGCTCTAAAGGGAAAGATATGCACACATACAGATATTTCTTGCTGATTATTTTCTGTTTCTAAATTTTTTGCTAAGCTAGCCGACAATTCGTTTCTGCTTATGCAATTATGGCTGGAAATCCAATTGAAAATTTTTGCGACATTTTTGACCCTAAGGCACGATTTCTCAAAGGTCAAATTCGTTCGTCAAGATGACGAGCGGTTAAGTCATTTGCTTTTCTCAGCAGCAGTTTCGCCTGATATCGATAAATGTCTGTCGCTGCTTCAGGGTGACCATACTGTTTGACTAAACGAACGAGAACACAGCTGACACGGTTTGGTTTGTTGGTTTTTTAATGCGATTGGTTGTTGCTGGTCATTGTTTTGGGTAAAAGTTGACTAAAATTCAATGCTCTGTCTCTTTGAATTGCATTTCCATTGCGTGGAGTTGAAAAATTCGTTTATACATAAACATTTTGTGATGCAGCAAATAATAAAACGAGAAAGCTAAGCTAACTTCGTCTGTGCCGAAGTTTTTATACCCCTGCAAATGCTTGCTTAAATATTTTCAAATATATACTCTTTTTTACCCATTTTCCGACCGACCGTTCGTATGGGAGCCATATGATATAGTCATCGGATTTGGCCAAAAATTTGTAATATTATGTGAGAGCTTGCAAAACAAGAAAATACAATATAGCAGCATGCTACCATTAAAAACAAAAAAGTTTTTCTAACTAAGACTGTTTTTTAGACCTATCATTTGTATGGCAGCTATAGCATATAGTTGTCCGATTTTGATAAAACTTGGTAGCATTATAAAAAAGCATAGAAAACCTACGATTACAAAGTTTGGAGACGTTTCGATTGAAAAGAAAAAAGTTTTTCATACTAAAACTAGTTTTCCGACCGATTGTTCCTATGGGAGCTATGAGATATAGTCATCCGATCCGGTCGGTTCCGACATATTAGTAGTGTGCAGGAAAAAGAAGAGGAAGCTCGATAGCTTTAAAACTGAGAGACTAGTTCGCGTAGAAACAGACAGACAGACGGACAGACAAAGCTCAATCGACGTCACCCTGATCAAGAATATATATAGTTTATGGGGTCGGAAATTAATATTTCTATGCGTTGCAAACCCGATCTTCGCAGAAGAATATTCAACGATCGACTGCAACTACATCCTTACTGCAATAGCAAAAGACTATCTGAGCAAAGGAGAAAAAATGTATTGCTTATTCATAGATTAAAAGACAGTTTTGCGAAGAGTCCCCTGGCTACGCAATGCTAAGCATCCTCCTATTCCTTTTACAAATTCCAAAATTTTACAAACTCCAAAATTGCAAGTAACTACAACAAACACCTCCTAATATGCACAACTAATTAAAAACTAAAACTATGCCCCTGGAGTCTGTTAAGTGTCAGATTATTTTAAGAAAAAATGTTTCAAACGTTTTAAGTCCACTTAATCAACTAATTTTACACACCAACAACATGTACCACTTCAAAATTAGCTAAGTCTAGTCAAAAGTGCAAACAGAAGATGTTAAACTAATCCGGCCACGCCCATTTAAGGACTGGAAATTACAAATTTTTGGTGTGTAGTTTCTCCAACTCATCAATCTTAATGGAGCTAATTTAATTTTTTATATTTTGACTTTACTTTAAATTAGTTGGTTTTTATTTGGCTCAAGGTCATTAAAGTTGTGAAAGCTGGTCGCCACACTTAGACCAAATGGGCAAATAGCTGATCCGTTGAGCTTGAAAACATCAGGAGCATGTATTCAGAAGTCCAGTTGCAGTTTTAGAAGAAGCATCTGAAGGCATTGAAGGCATCTTCCAGAAAGGCCAGCAAATGCTATTTTCATTTGGAGAGTTTTTGGCGATATATTGCATAATTTTCTGAAGCGGATAACCTTCGTCTGGCACCATTGGTGGTACCGAATCCTACTGATTGGACTGATACTATAAGTTTAAAAATAAAAGGCAACATTCCAACTAGAGCAGAAAACAAACGTTCCTAATGTATTTTCGGGGGAAAATTTGCATAAACGAGGTTTGTTCACATTTCTAGGTCCTAAATCTACAAAAACTTAGGTGAATAACTATCACGAAAAACTGAAGCCTAAGTTCGGATTTGATTCCGTAGATGCCATTATTTTGATTTGAATATAACAAAAAAGAGGAAAGCTAACTTCGGCTCGGCCGTAGTTTGTAGCTAACTAATTTGAAGGACATTACCACTGAAAACAAACAAGTTTTTCTCACCAAGACTACTTTTCTGACTCTACTTTTCTATGACAGCTATACTATATAGATGGCCGATTTCGACCAAACTTAGTGGAATTATGAGAAAGCATTTCAAACTCAGAAGTACAAAGTTTGGAGGCGTTTTCTTTGAAAACAAAACAGTTTTTCTCACTTAAACTAGTTTCTCGACCGACCATTCCTATGGCAGCTATAACCTATACTCATCCGATTTTGACAAAACATTGAAGAATTGTGTGAAAGCTTAAAAAATAAATATACGACAATTTTAAAGAGGTTTACTTTGAAAACAAAAAAGTTTTTCTCACTAAGACTATTTTTCCAACCTTACTTTTCTATGGCAGCTATACTATATAGAAGTCCGATTTCCACCAAACTTGGTAGAATTATGGAGAAGCATAGAAAACTAGTAAATACGGAGATTAGAGACGTTTGCATTGATAACACAAAAGTTTTTCTCACTAGAACTAGTTTTTCGACCGATTGTTCCTATGACAGTTATATGTTATAGTCATCCGATCCGGCCGGTTCCGACAAATGTTTTGCGTATTTGTACCAGAAGACTTCGTGCAACGTTTGGTCGCGATAGCTTTCAAACTGACGGAGGAGATAGCATGGGAACAGACGCACAAGACTTAATAAACTCAGCTTGTCATGCTGATCAAGAATATATATACCTTATGTGGTCGGAAATGCTTCCTTCTGTGCGTTAAAAACATCCGGACAATATTAAACAATAAAGAAAGTCGGTCAAGCCCGACTTTAACATACTTTGTACCAACGAAATTATACGCTCAGCATAAATTTTGATGCTGCAGTAGCAGCTTAAAGCAGCGCTGCTACTGCGCTGCGGGAGCGAACAAATTTTTGATCACAACTCGACAACCGTTTATCTGATCATCACCAATCTTTTGCCAGATCGATAAGTTATCCTGATTACTAAATATGTCCAGAAGGAACGAACCATCTATTTTGAAAACTGTGGGAGATATGACGTTTTTATAAATTGCGGGGGCGGGAGGGGGCGTGGCCAAAATTATAAATAAGCTTGATCTGCCTGCCGACATAAGAAGTATATGTCCCATACATGTCAAACCTCTATATCTTACCATCTCTGAAGTCTGTGCGATCATACGGACAGACAGACGGACATGTCTCGGCTGTTGATGCTGATCAAGAATATATATACTTTATAGGGTCGGAGATGCTTATCATTGGTATCAATTTCATTCGAGTGCCAGCGATGACCCAATATTTGTTGAACTGTGTTATTAAGTAAAATAGTTCGAAAATTTGTTTAGTTTTTGGACCATAACTTCTTTAAGCGCGAAAGTGTTATAAATATGTGAACAAAGTAAATTTAAGAGCTCAATGATCTTTTAACTAGTTAATTTTGTGATATTTTTCAATTGTCGGATTAATTTGACGAATTGTTTGAAGTCTACGAAAAAATGCAATTTCGCAGAAAAATTTTCATTTATCTTATTTAAATCAAAATAATGGTATCTTAGGAATCAGAACAGTACTTTTTCGTGATGGGTATTCAACTATTCATGAATAGAACCCGAAAATACATTGCAAATGTTCATTATCTTCTCTGGTTAAAAAGATAATAGGACTGAATTTCCCAGCATGAAGTTTGTTTTCTAAGTTTAGTTTCTTGGAAAATACACTTCAACATTTCAGGCCTGCTCTATTTTATTTTTGCTATTTCCTAGTTTATTCATCAACCACACTTGTTACTGGAAGTAGCTGCTTATTTTAAACAGTTGTGTGAGTCACTTATTAACTTAATGCTCAAAAGATTAGCCTACGAAAGACACACCCACACCAGTTTGATTGCTTCTTATGGTCATTATTTGGCTAGCAGCGATCTCGAAATATATATATAAAGCCCAATTACTTAAGAAATAGACTTCGTTCTTATTTGACACTTACTTCTTTTGCGAATTGACCTTTATCATTGAAACGAATACCAGTTTGCCTTCACAGTCGATTGACAGTGATATAAATTTGATAATTTACAATGCGCCAACGGTACTTTCTAATAAAGTATATTTAATCCGGTTTTGCGAAATGCGCTTGATAAACAAACATATTTGTATAATATATATGTACTTCTATATATGAGAATATTGCACCAAATTTTGAGAACTGCTGCCAATTCGTTGACACTAATCAACATTCCGCATGAATAGCCAAATAAACGAAACTTTCTTGCTTGATTGGCAGTGATAATCGAATGCAAATATTGCAATTTGTGTTCCAAAGTAGCCGAAATACTTGCAAATGCTCTGCCTAATAGGTGCAATAATTAAATTTGTATTTAAACTAAAAGAAATAAGTAACTTATACAATAATTAAATTTCTGCATTTTCCAAAGAATTTGCTTTGCTTTTGCATGCAGAATGGAATGGCAATCAGTGGAAAATTCAATTTGACTTGCACAGCTCTGTTTTTACTTTGTACCAAATGTACACCGAGTTTATTAAGTTGGTGACAGCCAGGAGGAAGCATCTTCGACCACAGAAGGTATATATATATTTGATCAGCATCATATGAGCAACAGAATGTTCGCTGCTTCAACGCAGTAGCAGCGCTGTTTTCAACCGCAATTGCAGCTTTCAAATTCATACTGAGCATCCACTGTCGTTGGAATAGAGTATATTTTTAGTCGTGCTTCAAATACTTTCTTACTTGTTTTCTATTTATGTTAGGTATTTTCTCGTGGAGTTCTTGACCAAAAGACGGGGTCACCCACGCCAGCCACGTTTGTGTTAACCATAATTTCTGCCCACTTGCATGCGGGGTTGGCTATGAATTGCAGTTAATTCATAATCGTCGTGGGTGCTCAAGCGCATAAGCAGCTTATTAATTTGACTTAAAAGATAATTCAATTTAAATTCACGAATGCTCCAATAGTTGGATTAGATTCGGTAAAAGGTAAAGTGGTGGACTCCCTTGAATAAGTACTCATAAAGCTTCAGATAAGAACATGTGCGGTGCGGAAAGTCAAGCATTTTCTCTTATTCGCATATGACAGACAATTAAAACGAAAGTTACTTTGATTTTGTGTGCTTTGATTAATTTGCTTGCATACGAATACGCATATGTACAAGCGCGGGTCAATGTTTTGCCCCAAAAAGCTTCCAACAGATTCGGAATCTACGAAAAATTCTAAGACAAATTCTCCATGTGTCTACAATCAGTTCTTAGCTCCCACTGGCAAACAAGTCAAAGTTTGAACTATCAAATACAAATCATTGATAGAAAGTCGGTCAAGTCAGACCATAAACTACTCTGTACCAGCGATGAATTTTGCTCTGAAAGCAACGCTGCTACTGCGGTGAAGCAGCGAAAATTCTCTTGCTCATAACTTGAGTATCGTTCATACGATCTTAATAAATCCTTTTGCAGATCGATAAATAATTCTGATTGCTAAACTTGTTCAAAAAAAACGAATCTTCTATCTATAAAACGGTGGAATCTATGACGTTTTTTCTAAATCAAGGGGTCGGAAAGGGGCGTGGCAAAAATTGAATAATAATCTTGATCTGCCCACAAGTATAAGAAGCTTGAGCCCCACACATGTCGAATCTCAATCTGTTACCATTTCCGAGATCTGTTTGTTCAAATGAACAAACACGGGCGGACTTGGTTACATCGACTTGGATGTTGTTGCTGATCAAGCATATATATATTTTATGGGGTCGTACATTGAACTGTAAAGAATCTTGAACTTAAAAAGATCATCAAATTCCTTCGAACACCACTTTATAAACCCAGGAACACAATAGCAGTTAGATGAGATTCAATCTTAATTTGGATGATCAAGAAATATACTCTTTTCACAGAGAAGTAAGCATAAGCATATGAAAAAGTTTCATCCTTTGGATGATTTTCAGTTCCGGTGAATGCTTTAAAGGTTATTTAAGGCATGTTCTTCCCAAATGGATACGGCAAATCATCCAATGGATATTTTTTCATATCCTTTTTATTTCTCTGTGTGGCTTATTCAATAGTGGGGTAAGCCGATGACATTGCTGTTATCTTAGCCGTCTCATTCTTGACATGCTCCAGGGGTCAAAGCCAGTTCAAAGATAATGATCTAAGCATGAAAGACGTTGCCTGTCAGTAGTCGATATAAAATGGAACCTGACTTTATTGAAATCAGCTCGATCAGGTCAATGCCTGCTATTGAGTGCCCAGAACAACATCTTGAATCTGTGGCATTAGCAGAAACTATGTCCAATAGTTTTATATCATTTCACTTTTTAAGGTATTAAGACTCTGAATGCTTTAGTTCGGTATGTCCTAGATTCGCTGTTGAAGGGGAAAGGCCAATATTAGAGATTGGCATAACTATCATACTCAGCGTCTTGTGATGTCTTTAAACAACTTTGCAAAGCAAACAATTGACTTATCCAATTATGTGGATATCTCTATATAATTTTAATATTTCTATTCAATAAACAAGTTTGTAGTTTTTCAGCACAATGATACTTAGGACAAGCCTTATTTCGATTGTCCTATTACAAATTGATTTTGAAGTGTAACTTTTTCTTATAGATTTGGGGAGTTTAGAAGATTTTCAATTTATGAAAAGAAAGCCCATAGATTAAACTATCGATATTTTTGTTCAAAAAGTCGATATATAGGATGTCATTTTCGAATAATTTCCAAGGCGATATATCGTATATCGTATAATTTTGGTGACAGCTTTTCAAGTCAACATTCTATACAACCTCAAAATCTTCTCTCAATATAAATTTGTTGAAACAAATATAACAAATTCTTTTGTTATATATAAAATGTAGCACATATTCTTTGGTAAACTAATATATAGTACACTCACTTGATCTATATTTTTTTGTAAAACTACAAAGCGGACCTTGTCCATTGTGGTGTGTGTGCCTGCGGTGCAAGAGGTTGTGGTTGCTAATCCCGCCTCGGAACATCTAATGAAACAGTTTATTGTTTAAAACCATTCACCTTCACTAGCTAATGGCGACAGCTTTAAAGGCACTAACCATGAAAAAGCTTCTCAAACTTTGCTGTTCGAATTTTGCGTTGAGCTGTAAGTCCCTTTATCGATGCTTGGTCAGGTTTTTGTTTAAATTTAAAGCGGTTGTGAATCCAACCCGCTAGAACTGTTGCGGGTTTTGGGTCCATTACGAACTTTTTAAATTGTAAGCATCCTAATCGGACTCCCTCTATTTGAAAATGGTTCTATTTAAAGAATCACTTTAATCTGTAATTCAAAACCTATAAAACGATCCCGACTTATTGACCGGACAAACATTTCAGTTCAAAATAATATTCAAGCTCTGAGCATTTAGACTGTGAAAAGGAAATAATCTTATCTTATCTTACATGAAAACGAGAAAGCCAAACTAACTTCGTCTGATCCGAAGTTTTTATACCCTTGCAAGTGCTCGGTTAAATATTTTCAAAAAATACTCTTTTTCCCATTTTCCGACCGATCGTTCGTATGGGAGCTATTTGATATAGTCATCCGATTTGGACAAAAACTTGTAGAATTATGTAAAAGCATGAGAAACAAACAAATACAAAATTGCAGGATGCTACCATTAAAAACAAAAAAGTTTTCTAACTAAGACTGTTTTTCAGACCAATCTTTTGTATGGCAGCTATACCATATAGTTGTCCGATTTTCATAAAAATTGGTAGGATTATAAAAAAACATATAAAACCTACGATGACAAAGTTTGGAGACGTTTCCATTTAAAAGAAAAAAGTTTTTCATACTTAAACTAGTTTTCCGACCGATTGTTCCTATGGGAGCTATGAGATATAGTCATCCGATCCGGTCGGTTCCGACATATTAGTAGTGTGCAGCAAAAAGAAGACTCTGTGCAAAATTTCAGCTCGATAGCTTTAAAACTGAGAGACTAGTTCGCGTGGAAACAGACAGACGGACAGACGGACGGACAAAGCTCATTCGACTCAGCTCGTCACCCTGATCAAGAATATATATAGTTTATGGGTTCGGAAATGAATATTTCAATGCGTTGCAAACTTCTGGGCAAAATTATATAAGGTTGTCAAAAAAGTCTTGAGGTATTTCCGCAAGCTTGTCTTTGCAAGCGCGTAGTTCTAGTTGTATTCGTCGCATCGGTTCACGCTAGAGCTTTTTGGAAAGCTCTTTTCACGCGCTAACACGTGTTTGATTTATTGTTGTTTGTTTTTAGTCGTTCGTGAGTTATAGCGTCGCAAACATGGAGCAAAATAAAGAGAAAATACGGCATATTTTACAGTACTACTATGATAAAGGCAAAAATGCATCTCATGCTGCCAATAAAATTTGTGCAGTTTATGGACCCGATACAGTTTCCATTTCCACCGCACAACGATGGTTTCAACGTTTTCGTTCTGGTGCAGAGGTGATCGAAGATGCGCCACGGTCCGGAAGGCCTGTCGTCGAAAATTGCGATAAAATCGCTGAATTGATCGAAAGAGACCGGCATAGTAGCAGCCGTAGCATCGTCCAAGAGCTGGGCATGAGTCATCAAACCGTTATAAACCGTTTGAAGAAGCTTGGATTCAAAAAGAAGCTCGATGTATGGGTGCCACACGACTTGACGCAAAAAAACATTTTGGCCCGTATGGATGCATGCGAATCGCTTCTGAATCGCAACAAATCGACCCGTTTTTGAAGCGGATGGTGACTGGCGATGAAAAGTGGGTCACTTACGACAACGTGAAGCGCAAACGGTCGTGGTCGAAAAGCGGTGAAGCTGCCCAGACGGTGGCCAAGCCTGGATTGACGGCCAGGAAGGTTCTTCTGTGTGTTTGGTGGGATTGGCAGGGAATCATCCACTATGAGCCGCTCCCCTATGGCCAAACGCTCAATTCGGACCTGTACTGCCAACAACTGGACCGCTTGAATGCAGCACTCATGTAGAAGAGGTCATCTCTGATCAACAGAGGCCGAATTGTCTTCCATCAGGACAACGCCAGGCCACACACATCTTTGGTGACGCGCCAGAAGCTCCGGGAGCTCGGATGGGAGGTTCTTTTGCATCCATTGTATAGTCCGGATCTCGCACCAAGTGATTACCACCTATTTCTGTCCATGGCGAACGAGCTTGATAGTCGGAAGTTGGCCACAAGAGAGTCCTGTGAAATTGGCTCTCTGAGTTTTTTGACAATAGGGAAGCGAGCTTCTATAAGAGGGACATTATGAAGTTGGCATCTCGTTGGGAACTCGTCATCGAACAAAACGGCGCATATTTGACTTAAATCGCATTATTATAACCAATTTTATGAACAATTGAAAATTCAATAAAAATGCCGCAAGACTTTTTTGACAACCTTATAATACCCTTTGCAAGGGTATAATGACTATAGTCTTACGTTCTGGTATGGATTATTGTTCTCCTTGTTCTTAGAATTCTGTCTAGCTTTTGCCAAAAAATGTCTTGGCGATCTCAGATTCCATTAACCAAGTAACCATTCCGATAACCGAACGTTAGACTTTCCAACAAGTTCTTACCTCCTGAACAAACATTAAATTGCCATAGGCCTAAGAGCACATAAAACCAGCTTAAAAGCTGTTGACCAAATTCTGCCAGAATTCCAACTTTCAATTTAGTTAATTTATTCAAGGGAATATTTTCTATATAAATGAATTGCTTATAATTTATTGAGAGAGTGCTGAGTCCTATCAACGATTTCTCCTCCCTTCTCCCTCAATCGCTTCCCTTACCTCTGCAATGTCTCCGCCTGTTGTGTAATTTCATTTACATAATTTTGCAGCTCATCCAAAAGAATCACTTCCGTTTTTAGTAATTGCTCTAGGCCCGATGTTGAGCTGTAAAACTCTGCACTATTTGTAATTACGTGCAGGACCAAAACTAAGCACTTGACACTTATGGCCGAGTGCTTCATTTTCAAATTGTGGTACCGGCTTCTGCCGCGTTTTAGCTCGGTGAGCGCTGCTGCTTGCTGTCTGAGCCGCGATTCGTTTTGAACTGTTCGAATGTGAGTGGCGCGATTGTCTTGGCAACTGGAATTAAAGCTCGGGGCGATTGTGTGAAGCTTGCACGTACACTCAATGTAGCTGCGGGAGTCGTCCAAGCAGCTCGAAACATTCTTTAATAGCTCTGGTCAAAGAACTGCCCTGGAGGGTGGACGGTGGTACGCTTGAACGGATCCCAGGCTTGTTGTGTAATAATCGTGAGGTCAATAAACCTACAACAAGCTTACGCACAATTAGAATTAATTTTTAGTTAGAAAGGAACTCATTTGATAACTCATACGGCTAATTACTTTCACTTGATAGCCCACAACTTGTTACTGTGCTGAGCAGTTGTCACACAGTCAATAATATTCAAATGAGCCTCAGAAACTTTGCCCGTGAACTTGTTTATGCAAATTTGCCGGCATTTGTTTAAGTCATCAGCAGTCTGGTAGTGGATTGTGAGTGAGAGTCTGCCTACAGCTGAACGAAAACACACTCCAAATGTTGAGTGAAGATCCGAAGACCTGTGGAGGGTAAGTGGGTATCAAAGACTTGTAATGGTTAGAAAATATCACAACATTTATTTTATAATCTCATATTCTAATGACACTTCATGATCCCGGAACACATCACAGGGCCGGGCAAAGGTCTGTGTGGCTTCATGTATCCAAACGTTGCCAACTGAAAATGAAAAATATGTTAGTGGGTTAATTGAAAGAGGTTAACATGGGCTAAGCCAAGAGCTTGAAATTTAACAAAACAATGTAATTAGCAAACAATGTACAAGTGGTTCTTAGATAATATTATTATAAATACCAAATGGAAGACTTTTCGTTACACATTGTCATGCATTTTTGGTTCATTTTACCACATGGCGGTGAGTTTGGAAAACCAGACCATAGTTCATTTATGTTTAAGTAAATAGTGGACCTTCTTAAGCTCTCTGCTATCAAAAGTGTGGAAGGAATACATACTTCTGATTGATATTAAAAAATTTACTCGACCGACAACTATTTTCTTACAAGTAGCCTGGGAAAGCTTTAAGAGCTTTCTCATATATTTTATTGAAAATCGAATGCAAAAGGAAATAGTTACACCCAGAGAAATGTAGCACGAATCGGCAAGCACGATTTCTGCTTCAATTTAGAATTTTTCTTCTTGATTTTTTTAAGACGAAATCTGCTCGAATACAAGCAGACAAACGTTGTTGACTTCGAGCTTGCCAGCAAGGGAAGTGCGGGAAGCCACTACCCAGTGGCGCAAATGCTCATTATTACGTCCATTATTAATGCATTACCTCTCGCCTGTATGCATTCAAAAACCCAATACAACCTGCCTTACTTTCTTAAGAAATGGCCAAATTTTCCGCACGGTACATGAGTTTATTGAATTTTGTAATGCAGAAAGTAATGACGTGCCGAAGTTTCTTTCGGGTCCCCATTACACAAGCGTATTCTTTTACCATATTGTAATGCAGAAATTCTCGAGCCATTACAAATGCGCTGAAATAAAATCTCATAGGTAGTGCATTACATTGTGGCTCGTACGTAATGCATTATTTCGACGGACCACATTCAGCCCAGCGCCACTGGGAACTGAGATCAATTCTGTCTCTCTCTCAGCATTGCCGATGGCTGTTGCCGACAATTTATACTGAGAATTTGTCGCTGCTTTGGCATAACGCGTTGTAGCGGTGCCGGTTAAGATGTTGGTGTCAATGAGTGTTGCAGTCTTTTGCAGTCTTCGAGGCCCTGAGTTCAAGTCCCAGTTGAGGAAAGTACAAAATAAAATTCTTAATTGGCATTTAAAAATTAATCACAATTTATTAGGAGAGGAGGAGAGTGGCATTGGGATTTGAGGATTTTGAGGTGGTGTGGTGTGTGCGTGTTGCGATGTATCTTCCGTGCTACTCTTGGAATCGAAACTTTTTTATCTTTGCAACCAAGAAAACTATTCTAAGAGTCGAGAATATTTATGCTTGCATCGAAGAAGATCTTTTCTTGGATCCAAGACTATTTATGCTTGATATCAAGAAGACTAATTCTAAGACCAAGAATATTCTTCTCGAAAATCTATGCTTGATTTCAAGATTTTTCTTCTTGGATCCGAGAATATTCGATGCTGCCGTACTTTTGACATCGAATCTTCTTGATATCAAGCACGATCTTCTTGATTTTTTCTCTGAGTGTAGGATTATTTCAAATCCGATGCAGTGTGTTAAAGCTACTGGGCCACATCGAGAACCATCAATAGCTTGGTACTTAAATCGATACTGTACTTGGTAAGCATAAGGAAATTCAAGGTGTCCGAGCCAGTATGGAAAGTTCTTTTGTATGAAAATAAAAAAGGTTTTCCCACTAAAACAAGTTTTTCGAAAACAGCCATAAAAACATAAAGCATAACATAACAAGAAAGAAAGTCGGTCAAGCCCGACTATAATATTCTCTGTACCAACGAAATTATACGCTCAGTATAAATTTAGATGCTGGAGTAGCAGCGGAAAGCAGCAGCGAACAGTCTTTTGATCATAACTCGACAACCGCTTCATACATGTCAAACTTCTAGCTCTTACCATCTCTGAGATCTGTGCCTTCATACGGACTGGCGGTCATGGCTATATCGACTCGGCTGTTGATGCTGATCAAGAATATATATACTTTATAGGGTCGAAGATGCTTCCTTCTTTTGTAGTGAAGTAAGTTCTTTTGTATGAAAATAAAAAAGATTTTCCCACTAAAACAAGTTTTTTGAAAACAGCCATTTGATATAGTAGTAGCCAATGGTAAGGCCAGTGTTTCTGGCAGGTTGTCATATTTTTAGGTGTCTGTTGCTGCCATACACGTGTAAACACCTGCCAAAGACACTGTCAGTTGACTGGTGTCAAGTATGTTGAGAGAAATCATTTTTATACTCTGTACCGTAGGTACATAGAGTATTATAAGTTTGTGCAAAAGTATGTAACATCCAGAAGGAAGCATCTCCGACCCCATAAAGTATATATATTCTTGATCAGCATCAACAGCCGAGTCGATATAGCCATGTCCGTCTGTCCGTCTGTCTGTCTGTCCGTATGAACGCACAGATCTCAGAGATGGTAAGAGATAGAGGTTTGACGTGTATAGGACATATGCTTCTTATGTCTGCAGACAGATCAAGTTTATTTTCAATTTTGGCCACGCCCCCTCCCGCCTTCGCAATTTAGAAAAAACGTCATATCTCCCACAGTTTCGAAGATAGATGGCTTGTTTCTTCTGGACATATTTAGTTATTATAATAACTTATCGATCCACCAAAGGAATGAAGAAGATCGGATGAACGGTTTTCGAGTTATGATCAAAAGACAAAATTTCTAGGTACAGAGTATGTTATAGTCGGGCTTGACCGACTTTCTTTCTTGTTTTTACTCAGTTTACAGCAACACTATGTGGTTACATGGTTACACACACTTACGCAAAGGCTTCTATCAAATTAGCGTTTAATTTTTTTGTACAGATGATGCCTTAGAATTCCCAATCAGTCATAGCAATGCTGGCATGAGAAGGAAGCTAAGCGGGGGATGGCAAGCAACTAAAACAACTTGTTGGTTACATCGGGCTCTTGTGGGAATCATTTCTTGGGGGTCATTTTTGAACTATTTCTTTTTCAGATTGAGTGCAGTTTGAATGTCGAGCCCAAACCTTTTTCATGATCATAAATCAATATCGGACCTTCTTGATTTGATTCTACTGAGCGATTAAATCGAGTTCGGATAACAAGCTAATATCATTTCGGCGTGTGATCGAATTAAGCCATGTCGAGTGGTATTCCGAACTGTCTAGTTCACTTAGCTTAAAATTACTATAGAAATGTTAATCGTACTCATTTTAAGTACGAGTTGGACACCTAGATTCAGACATGAACTTCTTTTTTCTGCCAAGTCATTTCTATTAGAGGAAAGCTTTTGATTTAGCTATCTAGAAAACGGAAAAACATTCTGGGGGGTGTATCGGAAATCTTTAGAGATTTTCGGATAAACGGAAATCAAAATGAAAATGAGCTTAAAACTGTTAAAAAATGTTATTTTTTATGCAGCTTAAACAGTTTTTATTCCAGTTCTAATTCAGTTTTCGGCAGAGATATTCCATTTTCAATACCGGCCCAAAAATATGCCACTCAAAATCACTATATTGATTTGAATAGAATTCTTAGGAAAATGCTTATCAACATTCATTGCATATCTATGGGGGGTATAAATTATATAAAAACAGTATATCTTCGCTTTAAAAAAATCGCAGAAAGTTTTGGGACAGTTACTTTTAAAACAAAGAAAGAGTACTCTAAGATATTACCAAAGGGAGACAAAAATATCGAATATGTTTCCTATAAATAGAGAATCCAAAGATTCGAATATGACTTTTAAGAAACTTTAAGATATAAGACTATTCCAAAAAACGTCTTGAATCACGACAAATACTTCAATAAAGTGGACCTAGATGGCTAGTATAATTAGTTCTAGCTAAAAAAAGATAGAGGAAAGTTAACTTCGGCTCTGCCGAAGATTGTATACCCTTGCAGCTCGATTTTCTAACTAGTTTGAAGGATTTTACCGCTGAAAACAATCAAGTTTTTCTCACAAAGACTACTTCTCTGACTCTACTTTTCTGACAACTATTCTAAATAGATGTCCGATTTCGACTAAACTTAGTGGAATCATGGGAAAGCATAGCAAACTGAGAAATACAAAGTAAAGGCGTTTGCTTTGAAAACAAACATTTTTTCTCACAAAAACTTTGGTATACTATATGCTATAGACATCCGATCCGGCCCCTTTTGCTCCTGGTGCAGCGTATTTGTACCACAATACTTCGTGAAAAGTTTGGTCGCGATAGCTGGTCAAAACTGACGGAGGAAATGGCAAAGAAACAGACGGACGGACAGTCGGACATGGCTATACAGACTCAGCTCGTCAGGCTGATCAAGAATATATATACGTTATGTGGTCGGAGATGCTTCCTTCTATGCGTTACAGACATCTGGACAATTTCAATATATCCTCCATCTATTTCTATGCTAACTCCTCCGTCAGTTTTAAAGCTATCGTGACCAAACTTTGCTCGAAGTCTTCTGGAACAAATACGCTGCAAATTTTCGGTCGGTTCGGATGACTATAGCATATAGCTGTCATAGGAACGATCGGTCGAGAAACAAGTTCTAGTGGAAAAAACTTTTTTTGGTTTTTAAAGAAAACGCCTCCAAATTGTATTTCTTAGTTTGCTATGCTTTCCCATGATTCCACTAAGTTTGGTCGAAATCGGACAACTATATAGTAGAGCTGTAATAGAAAGTAGAGTCAAAAAGTAGTAGTCGGAGTGAGAAAAACTTGTTTGCTTTCAGTGGAAATGTCCTTCAAACTAGTTAGAAAATCGGCCGAGCCGAAGTTAACTTTCCTCTATTTTTCATATCTGCAGACAGATCATGTCTTTTTTTCAGTGTATGACACGCCCTCACTCGCCCCAGCAGTTTGGTAAAACATTATTTCTCGCTTAGTGTTATAGATAGACGATAGATATTTGGCAATCAGCATTTTTAACAACCTGCCAAAAAATTATTGAAGATCGACTGAACGATGGTCGAGTTATAGGCAAATCAAACAAATATGCTGGGCAGCACCGCCTGCAACGACGATGGGCAGCACTTTTCACAACCTTATTCATAAAAATTGGGAATAAATTAGAGACGGGCTTGAAGACTTAGGGATTTGTTTAGTTCTTCAAAAGAATAGGAAGACCCTAGTGAGTTGGTTAACTACAAAAGAACTCCACAATAATACCTTCTATTTATTTTTTTGTGTGGTTCTAGGTTACCCCAAGACCCGTAGGTAATGAGGGATTATTTGGCCACCCACTTTAATGGTAAAGTGAAAATCGCCCCGGCAGACACCTTCTATTTACGTGCATACTTACTCCACTTGGATCCCTTTAGCACCGGACAGCCAGCGTGCTTGGTGCGAAAGTCCATGTCCAGAGAGCGATGCAGATTGTACCAAAACAATACATTGCCCCGCTGAGGACGTACCGCAAAATTGAGAAAGGGAAAGGCTGTGGCGCCACCCTGATCCACGTCCGACAGCTGCCAGGAGAAAGAAGCTTGCATTATTTTCTATTCAATCGCTTAAGAGGATTAACGTCAGGTTGTCTCACATAAAATATGGCTGTGGCCATACGATTGCCTTCCGTGGCGGGATAATGGTTGGGATCTCGGAAAAAGTCCCAGTGCGGCTCATAGTGCCCGCCCACGCCATAGTTGGCCACCTGCAATTGCTCGCAATAGGTCATGTCCAGGCCGGTGGCGTCGCTCAGGTCACGCAACATTTTGACCATGGTCGGATGTGTTTCGTAGGCCAGCCAGGCGTTTTTGCTGACGCGGTAGGAAGAAGTCTTGCGCTGTCCACCAGCCGTGGGATTCACCGTTGAACGTTTCATTTGCGGCACAGCCATTTCACGCAGGTCTGCAATTTCCTGCGAACTCAACATGTCATGATAGGTCACCACTAGAGGGTCTAGGCTGTGCTCCTCGACTCTGAGTGGGGCTAGCACATGATAGGCATGGTGTCCAAGGGCATGGCGACAGCGCAACGGGCGCTGCTGGCTAGCGGAGGGGCCGACCTCGCCCCGGCACACTTTCTCGTAGTGTGCGAACTCCTGCGTGAGCTGTAAATAGTAAAATTAGTTTTGCTAATGGAGACGTCTCGGGCTCCACCATCCACTCACACTGTACGGGTCTGAATGCCTTGGCAGTCCCTCATCATACTCCAGTTCAGGCGGAACGACAACCCCCTTATCGCCCAGGTGCCAGTTACGTATGCGCGTCGGATCCAGCTCCAGCACACGCTGACTCAGCTCATATGCCGTGTCGAAGTCGCCTAAAAACACGAAGCTTAGTAAATATCCATGAAGTTTGGCCAAAATGAATGGGCCCGAAGGTCCTTTGCTCACCCATTTGGAACAAACTCTGCGCCACCAGCTCCATGCTGTTAAGGGTGGCCGACAGGGGCGGGGTCTGGGGCCGGGTCTGACGTCGCAGGCGCTGCATGGACTCGCGCAGCCACACTTTGGTGTTGTTGTAGTCCTCCATTTCAAAGAGTTGTTGACCCAACACAAAGCAGTCCTGCCAGCTCATGTCGGTGCTATAAATGAATATGATTGAAGGTGGGTGGGTGGCGTGGGTGGAGTGGGAGGGTGCGGCCCGTGTATTTTAAGCCCAGCTGGCCATTGCTTACCCGTATTTGATGCCATTCAGTACGCCAGCGGCCAATTGGGCCACATCCAACTTATAGGTGCTCTGCAGGCGCACCAGCGCCAAGGCTGCTCCCTCGACGTCCTCCTGGCTGGGAAAGCTCAAATCAAAGTGGCGGCTCAGATTAAAGTCTAAAATCAATGGGGAAACACACACATATTATTATTAGAAAGCATTTCGATTAGTTGTGGGGTGGAGACGCTACCCACCCAATTGTTGACTCAGCTGCTCGGCACGTGTCTCCAGTTGCGTCCAGTCCGCCTTCAGGCGTTTCATCAATCGATAAACGTTCACCGGATTGGTCAGGTAATTCTCCGTATCCCTGGTGGCCAGTTCCTGTTCCAGCTCAATTGCCGACAGCTCACTGTTTGACAGGTTTCAAGCTTTAATTACCAGTTTAGCCGACTTATGACTTTTGTGATACGCCAAATTCGACTTAATTAATTCTAATTTATTTGTGCCCCTACATACATAATAGTTTTTATGATCGCCGGCCAAACACAATGCGAACAAATCAGAACCAGTAAAAGTGGCCAAAAATAGAGAGTGAACCGTGAGAGAAACTATCGCCAGGTTTAGATTAAGAGGCAGAGCAAGAGAGAGGTGCGAAATGCCCATGACTGGCAAGCTCCGTTCAGTTTACGAGCGAATACTAAAGCCAAGACTTGTCATTACTGGATAAAACTTGCATCAAGTTTGAAACACTTTTAACTTCGAATCTTTTCTGATTCAAGATATATTTTTACCTATTTATTGAAGTCAACAGAATAAGCCTCGGTTAAGGAAGTTTCTCAAGTTACTTAGGCAAAACTTTAGGGTTTTATTTCAAGAATTGGGAACTATTTTGATAAATGTTTGGTTCTTGGCGATCCTTTTTGTCTCCTCTACACACATCGAATTTCATTTCATTTCCCAATTAACTAATTGTCGGGAGGACAAACTGAAATAGCCAAGTTGGCGGGTGCGCATATGAAATGCCATTCTATTTCTGTTTAATGCTACTTTTTCTTAATGTTCAATACATTTCCCTAACAACTACAACCCTCTTGTTAAATAACTTTACTCTGCTGGCGACATTTAACTTGTACATTAAGGGTCAATTTCTCATCTTCCAAATAGCTGGTATGTGTCAGATCAAGTTATAACTTACTCCCTTTTTTGTTAGTTTATGGTGTGATTTCTCATCTTCCAAATAGCTGCCATGTGTCAGTTAAACTTAGTTTCTGCTCTGTTATTTGTAGGTTAAAGTGACAAATAGTTTTATGTAGAAGATTAGAAAACGGCCCCTAATGATCCCATTTCTCAAATGTTCCGGTTAGCCAAACGCAGGTCAAATTTGTTGCTCCAAATGACCAGCGGTTAAGTCATTTCGTTTACTCAGTAGTGTGACCACTCACTCCAGAGAAGTCACCCGCAGTGATAAGCAAGTTGCCACTTGTATGAGAGCGCAGCGCCACCATAAGATTGCTCTTTGGCAACAATGCATGATTGGTGTCAACAGTCCTAGTCACAATAAATTGATATGAAACTCTTCAAAAAGACACTTGGTTTTTAATCATGGCAACAATGGGCGTATTCAGCAGAATGATTGAGCGCGGAGCAGGTATTAGAAATAAACGGTCGCGTTCAGCAGAATAATTGAGACCTGGTCTGGTATAAAAAAATATTATACGTGTTAAAAGAGCATACTTTTTCCTTGCTACATGCTCCTCTGTCATAATACGTCAAATTGACTATCCATGATACCGTTCAGCAGGCAGGTCATTGATAATGGCCGTGTTCAGCAGAAAGATTGATCGCTGAGCCGGTATCAGAAAAGCATGATTCATCGAATACTTTCTGCTAATCGAAGTGCTAAGTTTTTGCTTTGACTTTAAAAGACAATTGGAGATGCTCAATATCAACATAGAAATTTCATAATAGTTGTATATTATAGGCATACTCTTAACATAATAATCCTATGCAATAAATTGAATTGAATTGAAAATGAACCAATATACGCGTATCGGTATCGAAAAATTCTATCGATATACAAATACAGCTGTAGGTAGTAATATCACTTGAAAGGAGCGTACTATTTCCTCGATACAAGCTCCTCTATCATGATACTTCAAATTGTCTATCATGATAGCTTATCACTGGAGTTTATCAGAAGATCATTGAAAATGTATAAATGATCAGGAACGAGTACTTTTGCTGAACGCGGCCATTATTGTACAATTCTCAATTGTGAATTTTCATCCTGATATAAGACCTCTTTCTTTACTCTATTGCATTATTTATTAGTTGCTCTCTCTTACAATTCCAGTTAATAAAATCAAATAGCATTCAGCTGATTGTCTATCGATCGAACTAGTGGTTAAAAGTTGAACGCAGGTTGAGCTGCGGTTAAGTTGGTTTCTCCGGTTTCGACAAACAAATCGTAAGCCAATCAAAAAATCGACCTAACTTGACGTTCAAGTTGATAAATCGGGCCTAATTGACATATTAAGCTATGTAGCAGATATCGGCTCCAAATTCTTTAAAATCCGATTTCCCATCATCTAGATAGCTTCTATGTGTAAGATAAACTTAGAAGTTGATTGTGACCAAGAATATAAATACTTTATGGGGTCGGAGATGTGTTTTTCCGGCTGTTACCTACTTTTACACAAACTAAACTTACTCTGTGTATTTAATCCAGGCAATAGCCTGCAGTTTTCAAGATTATCAGTACACGATTCTCTGTATAATTTGTCTCTGTCATTAGTGTCAAATTTAGCATCAGAAACTAAAATAAAGCATTGGCATTTGTTGATTCTTAAACAATCTGATATTCTAAAGCAAAGAAGTTGATTTTTACAATGCAGTGTGGGTCCTTGTAATGGTGCTATCATTATACCCGTGAGTCCGATAGTAAATCGGGTATAAAAGGGCATAAGGAAGCATCTCCGAAATCATAAAGCATTACTATTCTTGATCAGCAACAACAGTCGAGTGCGTTGTCTGATAACATAATGTTGATATAATTACATTACTATTAATGCTCTGTTGTTTAACACAGGGAAAGGCAGTTAAACATTAATTCCACTGAGTAACTGCTATATCGAAGTCCGGCCGATTTTAACTTACGCTCTCGTTTTAATAATGTATCATTGAAAACCATTTAAAAGTGTTTCGTTTGTCGAGTGCCGGCGCCTTTTATAGCTTTTTCCTACATTTTCAAGTTCACCTCATAACCAGCATATACTCCTCAACTAACACAGCGAGACCTCCAGCTATATTCCAAATTTAAAAGGACACTCCCGGGACACAGTTGCGAGTCGGTTGAAGAGACTCAGCGTGAATCGCAGCTAGCTCTGGAGGCAAAATCAGTGGTGATTATGTGCCACGATTAAAAATAATCGGTTAATAAATAACAAACTGTTTCTTCTTTCAAAGTACTGTAGTAGTATTTAATTAATCAACAGTAAAGTTTTCTATTATAAGAGAATAAATAAAAAACTATATCTAGATAAAAGGAAATACTGATAAAGAAGTTAATATTTGTCACTTGCTTATTTGTGTGATTCAAAAGTGCACATTAACACATATTACTTGTTACTTGAAGTACCACTATATCTTAGCTTAGGAACTAAAGTCCACAAAACTGTTTCGGATTGCGTTTTTGGATTCCCATTAAGCCAAGTACCAAGGATGCAAGCGGCTTGAGGCTTCGAATGGGTTCGTTTCAGTTATTTAAAGAGATTTTAAGCCAAAACAAACTTAAAAGAATGTTAAAGAGCGAACCGCATGGTCCTTCGAGCCGGATATTTTGGAAACAATGTTTTGTTTTGTTTTACGGTTCGGTACTGTTTGGCGGCTTAAATCCCTGCCTAATACTCAGTTCGATAAGAATCTAATTCAGAACGCCTCTGCTCAAAAGGCCGACGTCTGATTTAAAGAAACCAAATGGTAAAAGACGCTTAGAATGTTAACTACATATAATCGCTTTTCTGTGATTAAGGCACGACTTAATAATACTAATATGTCTAGAAGTTATTAATTTCCTACAGTTCCCTGTCTACAGACCTGCCTCAAGATTTGACTCACCTCTCCAGCTGTTGCAGAGATGCCTTGGTTGCTCTCAGCTTCATGCTTAAGTCCCGCATCAAAATGTTTTCGGTTTGCAACAGTTGCTCCAGACCCGTAATCGATGAAAAGTAGTCCGAGGCTAGGCAGCACTGGCCGAGACTGTGGAACAGAACCACCAGTAGCAGAAATTTCTGCATCTTAACGATTTTATCCTTGCTGTCGGATTTAGTTTTCTCTTCTCTATAAACGTTGCCCGTCTGCAGCTTGACGCGTCTCACAGTCAACTGAACGCGTTGGGTCCGCACATCCCAGAGATCGGCTCATAAAACCAGTGATGACAAGTGGTCGTTGTTGTTGTCGCTTTTTTGCACACACGCGTATCAACGCTTAGCCAGGGTACTTCGATTTCGCTGGCAGCAAACTAGTTGCTTGGCCACATTCAAGATAGTCGGACTGTGAAGAAAACTGTATTCTTATCCAGTCTAATGAAGAGCATACGGGTTTCGATAACGATTAAAGGTGTTTTATGGCTACGAGCTGATTTAGTGATGTTTATCATAAGCTCGTTTCGGCGATCAGTTCTCTGCATTTTGGATTTGCCGTGTTGTGTGGCAGCTTATTAAATCAGACTAATTAGCCCGACGCTGTTTGATATTTGATATTGCAGTTCGTTGCTACGTGGGCAGTGTTGGAAAGTATTCTTGTTGACACTATGCAATCCTGCCAGCTCATGTTTCAAAACTCAAAAGCAAGCTGTCAATAGCAAGAGCAATAAAGTTTGAATTTATTGCCAAAGTAAGATTCATTATAACATCTATTGTTTGTTTTGATTCTCATTCGCATTTGATTTACACACGTCTCAAAATGTTTAACATTTGTTTTATGACTCGCCTGTGTTTTGTTTTAACTATTTCCTCTTGAAAAAGTCAAGTCGAGGGGCTAACAGGAAAAAATCCACAGCTCTGTGTTAATTGTGACTATCAGCGATGCAGAAATGTTTGAAAAACTCATTTACCCGGCATATTTATACAGACGGTTTTAATTGCCAATATGCGAGTGCGACCGCTCCCAGTTTTGCGCTCACCAAAAAAGTTGGCCCATCAAATTGAATAAAAGGTGGAAATTCAATAAAATGTCAACGTGTGTGTGTTTTTATTTACACGAAGGAGATTAATGAAAATGTAAATGGTAAAATGAACACGCATGCCTCGATCCAAGGGTGGAGATGTTGTGGCTTTTTGTTCAGCTGAGCTCTGTCCAGGCCGCTGTGTGTGTGGAAAATGCAAACAACAATATGAAAATTAATTGGCAGAAGTAAACAGTAGAAAATCTCAAATGTATATTTGGGTTATTAAAGTGGGTGCCAGGGTGAAGTGTTGTTCAAGGCAATTTGGATTTATGATGTGGTACTGAGATTATGGGCAACGATTTATGAATGAAATAATGCAAGCAACTTGTAAAGAGTGTGGAATGCGCAAAAGACCTGGCATTTTCTTAGAAATCATTACTTTTGCACAGGCCGATTTCTTATCTTCTTATATGACTGTCATGTGTGTCAGATGTACTTAGATTTCACACTGTTAATTAGGGATGCCGGATATTTCAAAAATATCTATATCGATTGCACAGGCCGATTTCTTATCTTCTTATATGACTGTCATGTGTGTCAGATGTACTTAGATTTCACACTGTTAATTAGGGATGCCGGATATTTCAAAAATATCTATATCGATATTTTTGACGATATTGAAAAAGTATCATTTCGATATAAATATTTTAGGGCAAAAAATATCAATAATATCGATATTTTCGATATTTTCACAAAATGAGTCTAAATGGCTAAGTGTCTTTACTATATGCTGGTCTATTGAGGTAATTAAGATGTCATTTGACGCATAAGAGGAACTACATTTTTACAAAATAGCTTAATTGTATTTTTATAAGTTTAACAAAAGATATGTATTATATTTCATTTAAAACAAAAGAAGTTTTGGAATCTTATTCATGATACATTCTGATGGGATTGAGGGAAGACGCTTAACTTAAAAAGTAAACATATTTTTATGTTTTAAAACATTTTTTTGCTCGCCAAAAAACCACAAGAAACAGTTGAATGCAGCAGTGTGACCGAACGCTGGAAGCAAAATATCGCCGAAAAAAATCGCCATAAAATATTCGATATGCGATATATCGCCTCATAAAAATATTTGATAATGATATATCGTTTTTTTGGACAAAAATATCGATATTCGATATTTCGATACTATTTCCGGCATCCCTACTGTTAATTGTGAGTTTATATGACAGTTCTAGTTCTATGTAAAAGTTGAGAAATTTGCTCCAAATCGAATATAAATTCTTTGTTTTGTCTAAAAATATTAGATAATTTTAAAAGTTACTTAAATTAGTTTTGTTTTAAAAGAATAAATCCGTTCAATTTTATTTGTTAGAGAGGGCCGTTTGATTACCCTATGCCAAAGGCAGAAGCAAATTTTGCAGTGGTGAACTGCCAAAATGATAAACTGAGAAACAACGTAACTATATGACGTAATGAAACAACGTACCAAGACGACTTGATAAAATGAAATAATAAAATGTAATAAAAAACATGTAATAAAATGACGTTATTAAATTTATTTAAATGACGTGAAGAAAAAACGTATTAAAATAACGTAATAAAACATAGCGATAAAATGGCGTAATAAAATTACCTATAAAAAATTAATAATATTTAAAAAAACGGTTTAAAAATGACGTAAAAAAATGCGTAATGATACGCCGTAAAAAAATTACGTAATAAAAAATTATAAAATTTAATAGAAAACCGTATTAAAATGTTGTAATAGAATGAAGTGATAAAATGGCGTAAAATCCACGAAACTAATCAATCGGCAAGCCAATCTGTAAACCAGCGATGTTCACCCATAGCACCCAGGGGCCGAACACTTTCGGTAATTCACGCCGAATGCTTGCCGAAGTAATGCTTCAGTGAGTGTCGGAGAGAGACAGAGAGCGTCAGAGAGCCTCTCTTCTTGAACATCGCTGCTGTGGTGAAGCGGGTATTGTGTGTGCCTGCTGTGCCAGATGTCGGGGGTTCGATTTAGCCTCGCGACATCTAGTAACAAGGTTTTTGGTGTGAAAAGTTATGCACAACCATCGGTCAAACCTTTCTCTTGTGCGAAAATTAGTAGCACACAATTCAAGAGATTGAGATTGAAGCTAAGGCTATGGACCTTTGGTATGTGTAAAACCAATTAAAGGTGTACTCATTATTGTAATCTAACGTAAACTAATAGGCTATTCACACTGAGCACATCGAACATCTCATACCATGACTACTTCAAAACTAATTACAAATGACTATACACTACCCCCAAATGGGCCTCGCGTTAAGCTTCTCTTAATCTTTTGGCTTGTTTGCTTTGCATTTTATTACAAGAGAAGGGGTCCTAGAGTTTAGCGCCGAATCCGAATGGCAGAGTTTTTGAGAAGCTTTTTCATGGCTAGGTACTTCACAGCTGATGCCAACAAACTGGTGAAGGTAACCGGCTGTATAAGTTGGTTAAAGAAAAAAATCGGAATCGTACCGTCGACCTCTGCTACAGTAGGCAAAAACCATCTAACCACTGCACCACACCTGGCTACACCCGGCTATTTTAAAACTAATTGCTGTTTCAAACATTTTAAAGTTTTTATGTTGTCAAATTATGAGAAAATGACAAATATTGGCCGAGCTTTTAGCCCAACAAAAAGTCGATTCGAAATTCAGTAACGTAGAACGTAACAAGACAACGGAACGAAATGAATGAAATGTCGTAATGAAGTAACGTAATGAAAGCACTTAGCAAAAAATCGAAATTAGGAATGGCGCCGATAGTAAAGTAATTTATGAAGGACCAAAATGAAACGTTTTACGTAACAGTCGGACTCGGGACAAATGAAAGAGATGCCAAATCATAAGTGATAAAGCCATATTACGTGTAATCATAAGATTACCCCATCAAAGTAGTCTATGGACAGATGATTCTTGGTGCCACACTCACTCAATTGCACGCCGAGCACAACCGGACAGACAGCCTGGCGGCAGCGATAGTCGGACTCCTTTGAAAACTCCTTCTCGTTACGTGTCCGCCAGTACAGTAACGAACCAGGTGGCACATTAACGCTGAGCTCCAGTTGGGGAAACACCACGGCACCTCCCATTTGCGCCTCTTGTAGCTGTGGCGGGCAGACGTAACGATGCCAATTCCCAATTAGTGACATATTAATCAGTTAATTAGTACAAAACACAATACGCACATTTAGCATGACACGTGCCGTGGGTAAAAACGAGAGTGAGATCTGCTCCTCCAAGGGTCCCAACACATGCTCGTGGGTATGACGACGCGCCAGCCAGTTATTCCAATTTGCCTCATCACTGACCAGACCCAGTTGAGACATTAACTGACGCAATTTCTTTTGAGCCAATTGGGTGAACTTGGGTGTATCGTAAGCTGACTTCTTGTTTGTCTGGCGGGCGGGTGTCATGTCGTCTAGCAGATCAATTAGTTGATCTGTTTGCTTGGTGGTGAGAACACTATGATGCACGGCTATGTAAGGATCCGAGCTGATTAGTTCCAAGCGGAGTGGCTGTAGGTAAAACAGGGGAATGCTTCTATCCAATTGGCAGTGTGTGAGGCGACTTCCCGAAATGATCTGGTGGACGGCCTCTCGACACAGCTCCTCTACAAGTAATTGTTCGGCGGATTTGGGGTTCTGGAAGGCAATAAAATGATGTAAGAAAGTGAGGCAACCACGACTGTCAAATACTCTCTCTGAGCATGATGTTTGATTGCTTTTAACTACACTTGATTTCTTCTGATAGTTCCCAAACACTGGGTAAACCGATGAGATCTTTGATCTCTTACCGAAAAAGCTGTTGATGCATATCGAGAATATATATATATAGGTACTTTAGGGGATCGAAGTAGCCTTCTTCTTCAAACTACAAACATTTGCCCTAGCACATTCTGCCCTCTTCCGTTTTTGGAACAGGCTAACCAAGTTCCTTGATTATGAAATGCTCTTGAGTTAAGGAACAATTAGCATTCATTATAATTGGCAATGGTTCTAATTTAGCCAAAGCACCAACTTACAATTAAATTATTGCCTGCTACTTGCCTTTGCCTTTTCCTTTGCTTTTTGCTGCTTCCCCGGGGGCAACTTCAGTTTTGTTTCCAGCTTTGCCTTGGCCTTTTGCACCGTCTGTCTGTTGGGTCGCAGCAACAGCAGCTCCTCGGCAGTTGCCAGGGCCCTGGCATATTCGCCTGTTCGTGTTGAGAGAAGAATACTTTTATATAGAAAACGGGGTGGAAATTGTTCAGCTTTCATCCAAGTAACTTACCTGCACGGTATTCCAGGTTCAAAGAAGTTTCCAAAATTTGAACTCTGCCCCGCTCCCACTCGCTGGCCCCATCTGTGGTGTTGCCGGTCGTTGGCAGCTTGCTCAGCGCGGTTTCTACCCAAAATTTTGCCACGGCATAGTTGGCCCTATCTTTTTGCTCTGACTTGATGGCCATTTCCAGGCAATCGCTCCAGGACATTGCGGAGCTGAAAATATGCAAAGAGTTTTTGATTGTTTTCGGAAAACTCTGGCCCTGGCCTCTTACCCCAATTTCAGACCATTCACCACACCCAGCGAGAGACTTGAGGGTTCCAGGTCATAGACCGACTGAAGATGCAGTAAATTACTCCAGGCGGATTCATAGTCCTCTTCGGTGGGCCACTCCAGCTGTAATTCCTGCGCCTGGTATTGGTTACTTCGTGTCAGGTTGTGTATGGCGCTCGCCTGCTGCTCTAGTTTGGGCCAATCGCTCTCGAAACGCTTTAGTATGGTCAGCACATTGAGCGGATTACCCATGTGCTCTTCCACTTCAGCACCCACCTGGTCATGTATTTGCTCTATAAGCAACGTTTCCCTGTTGAGGTCCACCAATTGCTGTTCCAGTCGATCAATATAGTCTCGCAATTTATCAATGATGTAGCTTTCCGTGGTAAGTAGGGCCTTGAGCTCATCTTCGCTATGGCTGGCACTGGAAACTGTTGACCAAATCAGCGCCAGCTGAAGTAGCCGCAACCAATGAACAGCAGCCGGCATTTGCATAATTAGCTAACTCTGGTTGGGTGCCGGTTCTGTGCCTCACAAGGGTCAATGTCTGCAGAGAAAGAGCTTTTAGAGTCTTTTCTAATCAGTCGTGTGTCTGACTGCTTGACTTGAGGCCTGTGGATGAACTGAAGCTAAGAACGATTGGGCCAAGAGTCGAAAGGTGAAACTAGTCGAAAAACAAATGATTATTTTAAGAAAGTGGTAGAGCTACTTTTATTTTAGTTATTAAACTGGTTTGATGGCAGGCATTTCGAAAAGATTTCATAAAAGTCATGTAAAGGCATTTCTAGAGGTAATATTACAAAATATTCAATGATGTTCTGGCTGACCTTACCCAACAAGATAGAAAGCCGGTCAAGCCCGAACATAACAAACTCTGTACCAGCGAAATTAAACGCTCAGCATACATTTTGATGCTGCAGTAGCAGCTGAAAGCAGCGCTGCAGCAGCGAACAGTCTTTTGATCATAACTCGACAACCGTTCATCCAATCTTCACCGTTCCTTTTGCGGATGGATAAGATATCGTGATTACTAAATATGTCTAGAAAGTACAAACCATTT
>JAWNNO010003750.1:0-23553 GCA_035044985.1 Lordiphosa fenestrarum
TAACATCAGCTCGGTTAGGATGCAGCTATTAGTTGTATGCTACAATTATTAATATTATTTATTTAATTTTATTTGGCGCCCAACTTAGGGGGCCCGAGTGATCCGGTAAGCCCCTACCAAAACAAATTTAAAATCTTCAGTCAACTACATCTGACTTAACTCATTTAGTCTTGGTTCATTATTCCTCCCTTTTGTCCTGATTTTTTGGTTTAAGAGCCCTGGACGCGATGTCAATTTCCGAACAATTCCATTACCGGGCCTAAGTCACTAAACGTATGTCCATTTGCTTAGAAATTGCTGGATGAGTTTTCTCTTAGCATAGAGCTAACGCCGCTTTTCTTATCAGCTTTTGGTTTTTTGTATCCTTGTGCTCCCATTGATGCTGTGAAGTTGTAGCTGGAATCAGGTTTTTACATGGACTAGATCTGTGGCCTACCGCTAAACAGAAGCAGATAAGGTAGAGCATCCTAAGTTGTCAGGTGAGAAAAGTGACGAGTTCGGAATAGATTCACTACCTAGACAACTAAATCCCCTCCCATCATCCTTCTCTCTCTCTTTTCTATATCCTTTTGAACGAATGTGCTTAAATGGTGAGCCCATTTTGTTCGCCTTCCATTTTCCGCGTTTACCAAAGTTTTACTGGATTTCATGCACGAAGTCGGACCTACCAAGCCAGCCTTTTTGCTGGTGCGTTAATAAAACTTGAATTGGTTAGGAGATCTGTTATCTCGTCGCATGCCGTTTACTTTGTTAAAAGCCTTTAGTCTATTTGAGCCAAATAACCCTGACGAGCAGGTACATTGCGTTCTGTTGTACGGCTGCTAGTTGTTTTATTTCAGCTCAATGCTAGACGATCCCATCAAGAGTTGATTCCCTTACGCCATTTATCTGCTAGGACGCGTATCAGAAAACAATCGCCAAACCTTTCCGGCTTTGTTTTCATTAAAAATACACCGCTGATATCTCGCTCAAAACAGTTACAGGCTCCAGGATTTGCTAGCCAAATCTGACGTTCGGGCATACTGCGTTTTGCTATGCGGCTGACGTTGTTTTTTTTTTAGCATAACTGTTGAACCCTGTGAATCAACCTCTAAATCCTTTTCTGTCTATTGATTTAGAAGCCCCTAGTTCGATCTTTGCTTATGAAAGCAAATCATGATTTCCGGAAAATTTTAATGATTTCGTTGAATTAAAACTTTGCAGATACTTATTTTCAAAATATTTGAAGATTTTCTTTAAGTAGTAGTTTATTGTCAAAAGATTAAGCCCTTATTTTACATTATTATAGATATTAACAGCTGTTGGCCTCAAAGTTAGCTGAAATAGGTTAAAGTGGACATGTTGCTAGCACGCAGCTTAGAAGACTTAATTGGTGATATACAGTGCTACATTTGCCTGAGAGATATTGAATACTCTGCCCAATTGTTGTCTACTAGTTGTAACCACACCTTCCATTGGGTCTGCTTCAATACCAAGGTAGCAAACCGAGACCTTTGTCCCGTTTGCAAAGCCCCTTTACAAACATCCTTGTTAAACCTAACTGTGAACACGGAACTCAGCCAGTCCACTCAGAGCTTGCCCTCTTCAGCAATGCCAGCTCTTACAAGGAGCCAACAGCGACTAGAACATAGTAATCCAGAAAACATGGAGACCACTCAGTCAAACGCTCAGCCTGTCCTGGAAAATCCTAGGGCGAACTCAGATTCTTCCTCTTCAGCGAACCAAATGCAGCAAGCTATAGCTGAGGCAATGGAGGCTGCAGCCTCAAGACAAACAGAAATGTTGTGTCAGGCTATGAGTGCAGGTTTTCAAGGACTTCTGTCCGCTATAACATCCCGGGTAGAGACACCTTCGGCTCCAGCTAGAATCGGTAACCCTCCAGACAGCCGAATTCCAAATTTGGAAAATCGACCTCCTTCTCGGGCTGCATCTGTCCAACCCCCACATAGATTTTCCTCCATGAGTTCCGAATTGCGACCTGATCGAATCAGTCAGATAATAAGCAGTTGGAAAATTAAGTTTTCGGGAAGGTCCTCCATGAGTGTTGACGATTTCATTTATCGTCTAGAAGCCTTAACGAACCAAACCTTAGATGGCAACTTCGAGCTTCTAGCTTGCCATGTCAGTAATGTGCTTGAAGGTAGCGCCAGCGACTGGTACTGGCGGTACCACAAGAGCGTGCCGCAAGTAGAATGGTCTTCCTTTTGCGACGCTTTGCGAACTCAGTTCAAAGACGAAAGAACCGACGTGAACATCAGAGCAGCTATAGACCGACGCAAACAAAAAGAAGGGGAAACCTTCGATGAATTCTACGAGTCCATTGTCCTTTTAGCAGACAAACTTTCAGTTCCTTTGCCAGAATCTTCACTTTTGGAGTCTGTACGCTCAAACTTGCTTCCCGAAATACAGCACGAGCTACTGTACGCAAAGATTAACACCATGTCCGAGCTCAGACATGTAGTGCGCACTCGTGAGGTATTTGTACAAAACGTGTTGAAACCTCAGGCGTTCAAGCCACGGGCCGCACCTCGTCGCCAAGTCCATGCGGTTGATATAGAATCAGAATGCGAATCTGACCTCAGCGAAAAAGACATTTCAGCCATTGAAATGTCCTGCTGGAATTGTGGGAAAAAAGGACATCGCTACCAGGATTGCGTGTCCGAAAGAAGGGTATTCTGCTATGGCTGCGGCCAAGCTGATACATACCGACCATCTTGTCCCAAATGCACAAATGCAAAAAACTACCCCTCTCGTGCACCTCAGAAAAGTGCACGCAGACCAACAGCTTCGAAAGCGACCAATACGGATTAGAAGACTCCGATTCTTCGACCCCATACTCACCTGATTTGTCACCACCCCCAGCTGTTACCCTTCACCATTCAATCAATCCATTTCAATTTTCAACCGAATGCTTTGTCAAGAAAAGAACGGCTCGTTCCAGGTCACGCAGAGTCAAGTTTCAACAGAAATATAAATCAGAACGCCAATCATTAATATCGGCTATAGTAGATCATGATGTTAGACCTTACGCGAAAGTAGACATATTAGGAAGAACAGTGTTCGGACTAATGGACACCGGCGCCTCGATAAGCTGCCTAGGTGGAAGCCTTGCTGAAGAAATACTTCAGGAAAAGACGCCACTAAAACCAATTTGCTCCACTGTGCGTACCGCAGATGGGAAAACTCAAAGTATAATTGGCAAAATCCGCACTGATGTTTGCTACAACGGGGAAACCAAATCAATTACGTTATATCTAATCCCTTCTTTGGTACAGCCTTTATACTTAGGTATCGATTTTTGGACAGCATTTCAATTACTTCCCTCTGACTTAACAAATAGAAAAACGATGGCTAACATGGCCGAGTTAGACGCGAATCTACTAAGAACCTTGACTTCCTCACAACACAATCGCTTAAATGAGGCAATTCTTTGTTTTCCCTCTTTCTCAGAAAAGGGTCTAGGAAAAACCTCGCTATTGTCACATGCTATCGATGTTGGTGATGCCAAACCAATCAAGCAGCGGCATTACCCTATTTCCCCAGCCATGGAAAAACTGGTCTACGAAGAGCTGGATCGTATGATCGCTCTGGGTGTCATAGAGGAATCTGAAAGTCCCTGGTCCTCTCCAATTGTGTTGGTGAATAAGCCAGGCAAACTTCGCCTCTGCCTTGACAGCAGAAAAATTAACTTAGCCACACGTAAGGATGCTTATCCGACGCCAATTATAGACGGTCTATTAAGTCGGTTGCCAAAGGCCGAATTTATAACCAGCATCGACTTAAAAGATGCCTACTGGCAGGTGCCACTAGAGCCGAGCTCACGCGATAAGACCGCGTTCACAGTGCCGGGCAGGGCACTTTATCAATTTACTGTGATGCCCTTTGGGCTCACAAATGCCACCGCCACTATGTCAAAATTGATGGATCGAGTAATCCCAGTAAAGTTTCGGAATGAAGTATTCGTCTATTTGGACGACTTACTGATTGTCTCAGACACGTTCGAACGTCACATCGAGGTCCTTAAAACAATAGCTCAATGTTTATCTGAAGCCGGACTCACAATTAATGTGCAGAAGAGCCAATTTTGTGTCCGGGAAGTAAAGTATTTAGGCCATATAGTTGGCAATGGGTCTATCGCAATGGACTCAGATAAGATACAAGCCATTAATGAGTACCCAGCACCTCGCTCAGTAAAACAGCTGCGCCGTTTTCTGGGCATGACTGGCTGGTACCAGAAATTTATCAAAAATTATGCTTCCTTAGCAACCCCTTTAACTGACGCGCTTAAGCACAAACAGAGGTTCGTCTGGTCCGAGTCGGCTGAAAAAGCCTTCCTGGCCCTTAAAGCCGAACTATGCAAAGCCCCAGTTCTACATACCCCCGATTTTGAGGCACCGTTTTACATCCATTGCGATGCAAGCCACACTGGAATAGGGGGAGTGCTCATGCAGGTAAACAAAGATGGCGACGAAATTCCCATAGCCTACATGTCAAAAAAACTCAACAAGTGCCAACGTAACTATTCGGTCACCGAAAAAGAGTGTTTGGCAGCCCTTTTGAGTATTAAGAAATTTAGGGCTTATGTAGAAGGGCATCCATTCACGGTTATTACCGACCACGCCTCGTTGAAATGGCTTATGTCCCAAACCGATTTAGGAAGTCGCTTAGCTCGTTGGGCACTCAAGTTGCAAGCTTACTCCTTCACGATAAAGCATCGCAAAGGCACCCAAAATGTCGTTCCCGATGCACTATCGCGTACGCATTGTGAAGACTTGTCCTCTATAAATGCTCATCAAGTCCTCGATCTAAAATCCCCTCATTTCGAGTCCGCTAGCTACAAGGATCTAATTTCCAAAGTGCTGCTGAACCAAAATCAGCTCCCTGACCTAAAGGTAAAGGAGGGATTCCTTTATCGCCGAACTGAGCATGCCTCAGGAGACCGAATAGCCGACGATTTGGTCTGGAAGCTCTGGCTCCCAGTCGAAATGATACCTTTGGCATTAAAAATGGCTCATAATGATCCTTTGTCTTCGCACGGTGGCATAAACAAAACCCTTGAGAGGGTACGGCGGTATTATTACTGGCCAAATCTAGTCACCGACGTGAATGCTTATGTGAACCAGTGCGAGATCTGCAAAAGTACGAAACCATCAAATAAAATTCTTAGACCTCCACTTGCAAAGACCTTAGAAACCCAACGGTTCTTTCAAAAACTGTTCGTGGATTACTTAGGACCATATCCTCGCTCTAAGTCGGGTTACATAGGCATATTCATTGTTCTTGATCATTTCACAAAATACCCATTCCTGAAAGCAGTGAAGAAATTCACTGCCGATGCAATACTACCGTATCTAGAAGAAGATCTCTTCCACTGCTTCGGAGTGCCCGAGTCGATTCTTTCCGATAACGGTGCGCAATTTAAGTCGCATGCTTTCAACAATCTGTTGAAACAATATAACATTAGTCATTCCTATACTGCTGTTCACTCGCCACAAGCCAACGCCTCCGAACGAGTGAACCGATCGGTAATAAGCGCTATTAAGGCGTACATCCATCCTAGCCAGTCTAACTGGGATGAAAATCTAAGCAAGATCTGCTGTTCACTGCGATCCAGCTGGCATAGTGCGGTCAATAATAACCCTTACCGGTTAGTTTTCGGTCAGCATATGATTACTGACGGATCAGTGTACAAGCTATTGCGAGAGCTAGATTTGCTGGAGGATCGATCCGTTTGCTTCAATAAGGACGACTCCCTTGACCTAATGCGAAATAAAGCAGTGGTTGGCATGCGGAAGCAGCATGCTCGCAACGAGAATGCTTATAATCTGCGAAGTAGCAATGTATCCTTTGTCACGGGCCAGGAAGTCTTCCGAAGAAACTTCCAGCTAAGCAATTTTGCTAAAGGCTTTAACGCTAAACTGGCCCCCACCTTTGTAAAAGCACGAATTAGGCGAAAAATAGGTCAAAGCTATTACGAGTTAGAGGACCTTCAAGGAAAATTAGTCGGAAAATTTCACGCCAAGGATATCAAGCAATGAAGCCACGATCCATTTTATTTGATAGAAGTTCCAAGCGCTGATCACCCTTGCTGACACCCATCAAGTGTGATTTTGGTCGGGGGAACTTGTAGTGGCGCTTGTCTCGTGAATATAAGCTCCAAGCCTAAAAGCATGCATTTCAAAAACCAACGCCTAAAAGTATGCTCTAAATTACGCCCCAGTTTTATTGTTTTATTATCAAAACCTAAGCAGTCTGATAAACAAGCAAAATTGCGTACAAACACTTTTGGTTAATCCCTAGAACCGTCCAATGGTATTTAATTTTCTTCTATTAGAAAAGCATTTTCCTTGAACCTTTGATCGAATATTAGTCGATAGTCGATTCGACACTCGATTAATTAATCGAAAAATACACCCCTAGGTGCTACGTATTTCCGGGAAAGGCTAGTTGGTCTCGCTAACCGCAAACCACATGCATTTTCACAAAAACAACTTCGAGCCGAGCAGACGTGCCAGTGAGAAAATTAAACCTGGCTTAACCTTAAACCACAGATATTTGAATTCAAGTGCATCCGCCAATGACACTCGTTCCAGCTAAATTGGATAAAATACCCAAAAGCTTGGTTCTTGTCGGCTTGGCGCAACAATAATTAATTTTTGGCCTTTTTCTCGTGGAAAATTGACCTTTCTCTTGGTGAGTAATAGCTTCCCGCTTGTCGGCGGCGATCAAGCTAACTCCTTCATTCTCACGCAGCTTTCCAAACACATTCCAACCTGTCTGAAAGGCTAGAGCGGAAAAAAGCAGAACCTCGTGGCAGAGCCACTCCGGTCGCCGCCTTCGTCGGCACACCTTTACTTTGTGCCAGCCAATAGGTAACTATAAATGGTTCACCCGCTGCTGTAGCACCGCCCTAATTGCCTGCTTTGCGGTAATTTTATCCCCAAAACCATAGGTCTGGCCCCTAGTCCCAGTTGCAAGCTAAAAAGCCCTTGCCTTTGACGGTCCCAACCTCATTGGCCAGTAGTCCGACACCCAGGTCCACCGATCGCCATCGAGCCACAGCAGCTGGTAAAGAAGCTGCAAAACAAAGAGTGGACCCACCAGGCAAAGTGGAGAAACCCCAGCCAAAGTCATCTCAACCTAGTTCGGTGCAGTGAATTGAAACGAAAATTCCCTTAAAAAGTACGCCCAGTGCAGACCCTGAGGCTCCAGTTGGATCCGTACAAAAATTTAAGCCTAAGCCAAAATTTTGACAAAGCCAAGTGAAAGTGTGACAAACGCGCATAATTAGTCATTCTCCTAAACCTTTTTTTTTCTTTTGTGTGCCAAATAAGCAAAAGAGCGCTGCTGCTGGCAGAGAAGATCTCCTAAGTCATTTTTTTGGCGCTGTGGCTGAACAAATTGACATTGCTCAAGGTGTTGTGTTCCTCAAAACTTTTTTAAACGCAAAATCCCAAAACCAACCGAAAACTTCTTCCAGCATTTACAGCGGATCGTTCCGGAGAAAGATCTTTCGCCGTTGGATCGTCAAGAAAGCCGTAAGTGTTAGCCCATGTGGCTGTAAACCAAAACTTGCTTTGCCTCTGTCTGACAGATCAAGAGCGTTAAGCTTAAACGCCCTTTATCAGTCAACAGGTGGTTGTTGTTCTCCTTGTTTTTGGGACTGGCCACTCTCTTAAAGCCACCTTAAGAGAAATTAAAATTACCTCGGTCTCATTTGCCACCCACAACTGCGAACCTATTTGATCAGCCATGGAGAGAAGTGCCTGCCTATGGCCCACCCAAACAAGAGAGAATCTAAGTGTCGCTCTTAAGATGACTCTCAAGACGTGTTCCTCGTAAAATTGTGTTAATGAGTCAAACATAATTATTGTAAGCAAATCCACATGGTCCACTGATAAGCCTCTGCGGATGGCAAATCAAAACAAAACGAGCTAACGGAGATCGCTGCTCACCGTTGCGGGGCAATATTTACATTGAGGCTCTATTCATTGGCTTGCTTCAAGCAGCTGCTTCAGCTACGTACAGTGGTACTCCGCTAAGTGGAACCTTATCCACTTTTACTCATTATTATTTTTTAGTTTTCTTTCATATTATTAATTATATTATTTGCACATTATTATATTACCTCCTTATCACTAATGAAATGGCGAATTGTCATTTTAATTTTAATTTTCAGCGTTTTAGCTTACCCTTCCACTTGCGCTTTGAATAGTTTATTTTTTTTGGTTAATTTTCTTTCCTTATAAATTAATTACTATAAAAGAAATATCACTACTAGGCAAATTGGCCATACTAGTTTAGCAGAACCTAATTTTAGTTTTTCTTTGTATTAGTTTTCATTTAACCTTAGTTATGTCCAAAAACAAAACCTTGAATTATAAAACCCTGAATTAAAATAATTATGAAATCGAACTAAACCTTCGTCTTTCCGGAAATCATGAGGCGCCGACAGGAAGTAAAGTGAACTACTAGCAAGGTTCAAGGGATCACCAATGGACATTAGTTCATTACTGCCCCTGGTGATCATGGTAGGGTGGGGAAAAATGGCCTCTGAACAACACCTCAGTGTGGCCTGAACCAATTGCTTCTAAGCCAACTCTCTCTTCCATTTCTTTCTTTGCTCCTCTTTTATTCCCTTTTCCCATCCCTCCGAGACCAAATGATAGGCTCCAACTACCCTACCTCCCCAAAAAACCCGTGAATATTAAAGTTAAATAATAATGCCCGAATGAACGAGCACGTAGCCTGCGGTATTCTTTTTGGACCTCCCCCATAGTGCCGACGAAGATAGCCGGATCAAGCACGGGTTCCGCTCAGGTCTACTCTAACATCAGCTCGGTTAGGATGCAGCTATTAGTTGTATGCTACATACGATCTACCAGCCTCCTTTGTGGTGTTGTGTCTCCGTTTAAAGTTGTGCGAAAGCATTAACATGACCTCGAGCCGGCTAAAAACTGCAGGTTTACTCAGTAGAAAGGTCACAAAAAAAAAAAAAACCAGTCACATAAAACTAGTTTCTCGACCGATCGTTCCTATGGCAGCTATAACCCATAGTCATCCGATATTGACATAGCTTTGAAGAATTGTGTGAGAGCTTATAAGATGAATATATGCCAACTTTAAAGCGGTTTACATTGACAACAAAAAAGTTCCTCTTACTAAGACTATTTTTCTAGCCTTACTTTTCTATGGCAGCTATACTATATAGATGTCTGATTTTGACCAAATTTGGCAGAATTTTGGTGAAGCATTGAAAACTAGTAAATACGGAGTTTGGAGACATTTGCATGAAAAAAAAAGTTTTTATATACTTTATGTGATCGGAAATGCTTTCTCCTATGCGTTTCAAACATCTGGACAAATTCAATACAGCCTCTACAAAGGTATAATAATATGCTTTTTAGTAAAATTCTTATAATCTAAAATGGCAAACGCTTTTCATGAAATGGATCCAAAAGTTCGTGCATTTACAGAAAATTGGCCAAAAATATGATCGCTTAAAATTCTCAAGTAGAAATTCCCTGCACTGGGAAAATACAATTTAAAAGATGTTCAGATCATTTTTGAATATTTCAGTACAAACTAAGCCTCAGTGACATAAAATACATTATTGTTACAAACTGAATAAACATACTTAAACATAATTGTAAGCTGCAGGTAAAAGTGCTAATACTCAGCATTTGCAAGAGTGTAAGCGACAAAACATATAATACATTCCCAGCCAATAAGCTTTTTGCACATATGAATGCAATTACAGTTCATTGAAAAACGAATCGTTTAAATAAAGTACAACTCCAATGAACGTGAGTACACGATTATGTGCAGACAGCCAGATACTGCGGGGGTGGATGTAATCACGAGCGCAGACCGCAGACTTAATCCCTTGAATTTGGCAACGATGCGTGACGTTATCAGCATGCGATTTATCTATTATGGTTAGTGCTGTTGATTTGGCCTTGTCCTGTTAGTTTTATCCTTTTATCAAATACAAAATTTGTACCTTCTATATAGTCACGTTTTTGAAATGTGCTTCCATTATGAACATTAAACCGATAATTTAGATGATTAAAACGTAGGTAGCTATTTAGTGGTAGCCCATTAATTGGAGTTAGAATCAGTTTTCATATGCTATGTGGACCGAGAAATTAATAATAATTAAAACCAAATGACTATTACACAGCCCCCAAAACTTATTAATTAGATGTCCCAAGGCGGGATCGAACCCACGACCTCTGTCCCAGTAGGCAAACACACTAACCCCAGCACCACACCCGGCTACATAAGGTAAACAAATCGAAATCTAATGAACCCTTGCGTTTAAATCAGCGGTGGGCAATGGGAGCAGAAACGTACATTGTGTTGAGCAAATTCAACCAACAAGTTTTTAGGCTACTCTATCACTATATTCTTATAATTAGGGAAAAACCAATTTGTTTTTTGTATCATTCCACCAGATTTCTGAATAAGTATAAGATTTTTTGAAAGTGGAACCTTTGATTTGAATAAACAAATGTTTTTTGAGCTAATAATCATAGATATTAGTCCAGCAAACTTGATACAGTGAACAGAACTTCCTAAAATTAGTTCTCATTACATATTTATATTTCTTTCTTTTAACATTAACCCTTTTCCATACCCGACTGATACTTAGAAAGCTTTCAAAAAGGGCGTAACAAGTAATTTCCGATTTTTTAGTAAATATTCCAACGACGAAACGTAATTAAAACTGCAGGATGTTTGAAGGTGTTGCAGAGGGATTTATTATCGCTGAAGATGTGATGTTCTGCGACACTTCTGGAAGCTGGGAAATAGTCTCTCCTTAAAGATAAGAGGGCGATTACTCCTGGGGGTTTTTTCCAAGAGTCATGGGAGCGACTCTCCCTGGAGATAAAAAGATAAAAAGGCTGTGTTCCGGAATACAAAAAAAAACAAGAAAGAAAGTCGGTCAAGCCCGACTATAATATACTCTGTACCAAGAAATTTTGTCTTTTGATCATAACTCGAAAACCGTTTATCCGATCTTCTTCATTTCTTTGGCGGATCGATAAGTTATCCTAATAACTAAATATGTCCAGAAGGAACAAGCCATCTATCTTCAAAACTGTGGGAGATATGACGTTTTTCTAAATTGCGGGGGCGGGAGGGGGCGTGGCCAAAATTGAAAATAAACTTGATCTGCCTGCAGACATAAGAAGCATATGTCCCATACACGTCAAACCTCTATCTCTTACCATCTCTGAGATCTGTGCGTTCATACGGACAGACAGACAGACGGACAGACGGACATGGCTATATCGACTCGGCTGTTGATGCTGATTACTTTATGGGGTCGGAGATGCTTCCTTCTGGATGTTACATACTTTTGCACAAACTTATAATACTCTATGTACCTACGGTACAGAGTATAAAAAATCAATTCCTTGGGACACTGCAACTTTTTTTAGTTAAAGCTAAGAAAGTTGTGAAAATTAACGAATTATATACAGTTTTATTTTTAAGTTTATACACTCATAAAAAGTTCGAATTGCAAATTAGAAACTCTCCTATGATATCCGTCCTAAGGCGATTCACCCTAAAATTAAGTAAACTTTTTCTCATTTATGGAAAATTTTCCTGAAACTTAGAAAATTTTCCATAAATGAGAAAATATTTTTCTTAATTTAAGGGTCTTAGGACGGATTTCATAGGAGAAATTCTAGTTTTCAGGGCGAATGTTTTATGAGTGTACTGACTACTTTCTGGAATTTGAAACTAGAAACTCAACACATTTGGATTACCTCTCAACCAGTTGCTCCAACGCTATGGCTCACGAGCCGAAAGCGGGCTAATGTCTCACGGCTGCCGAGCAATGGGTCTCAGCTCAGAGCTGTGTGCTGTGGCTCAGGAGCCGAGAGCCGGTCGATGGCTAACGGCTCTCGACGTAGGGCTATCAACTCAGAGCCAAGAGCCGAGTGCTATGAACTGAAGCAGGAGCTGGCTTTCGAAAGCGGCCAGCAAGGAGCAATTCCGTTCCCTGGTTTTCTATAACTCTTCAAGCTTTGAAAAATCGGAAACTAAATTCCCTTTCAAGTAGATCCAAACTTTTTAGAAGTCTTTCAATTGTAGCAACTGAATAAATACATCGTTCCCCACCATATCGAATTGAACGGTGATCTCACGACTTCGAGGAGGTTGATGCTGTATAAGGTTGGCCACTCGCTGAAAGCTCCTATCGGGTAGAGAAATGTGGAATAAAGAAGAAATAGCACACATACAAAAATACCAGGGATGCACAACCACTCGAATATAAAGACTGGTTCGGTTCAGTGGTTCATACAGTTTCTGAACCGCCGTTTCGGTTCATTACATGGTTTTTTGAGCTGACTGAACCGCGGTTCCGGTTCGGTTCAGTGGTTCACAAAGGTACATTATGATTTCTATTGTCATGTGACTTTTGCACACTTTCAAATTGAATTCCTATAATCCATTTGAATATCTTTAAAATCCTTAGAAGTTGTCCGGATTCAAAGGATTCGTCTATATGTTCCCTGAGGAACGATCTTCGAAAACAGAGAATGTCGGCTAGAAAAGATTAGAATAGAAAAGTGTAAAAACTCCCCTGGTTAGGATTGAATTAAGGTTTGATGGTATGTATATTAAGAGATCGGAGGGCAATTACAGAAGACTTGCAAGATTACTTGATTTTACATTTTCGTCAAGTCATCCTTAAAAGTTCCGGCATCGGTAAGAATTTAGAGAGTCAAACGAAATGTAGAAAAATGATCTTAGGGAAACGATTCAAATTCCCAAATTAATAAGTATCATTGGATAGAGGAAAGCGAGTCCCGTCTTAAAACTCGTCAGAGAACTGAACCGAACCGAACCGTTTTTATTTGTGGTTTTCGGTTTGGTTCAGCAATTCTTAAAGGAAGCCGGTTCGGTTTGCGGTTCGGTTCACCAGCTGGAATAAGCGGTTCGGTTCGGTTTAAAACCGGTTATACAACCTGTGATACACTCAGTTTTTTTTGGCTAAATCTTATAATTAGTTTTACAGAATCAGAGAAATCAACAACTTATTTCTTGTTGTAGTTTGTTTACCTCACCTCTTCCTTGACTGGGGATCGAACTCAGGACCCCTTGCATTTAACACTTTTGGAATGCCGTCTTATCGCAAACGCGTTTGGTCACACTCCTCAGAGCCTACATCAATATTTCGCTAAGTTCATGATGCAACAATACAAGGTGGGGCGTTATGAGTGTGATGCGTACTTTTGAAGCGAAAGTACGCAGCACTGAACGTGAAGGTACTTTGCAGAGAACTCACACTGATGCCACCTTACCTCTCTTGTTGCAACATGGTTAAGTTGCTTGAAGTTTCGAAGTGTAACACTATTTGTCTCTTTCCATCGTCACAATAACTATACGTCCCTTTCTCTTAATGGTCAAATTGAAATGATATAGTTTCGAATGAATAATAAGGCACTTTCATTCTGAAAACCGAAAAAATTGTTTACACTGCCATCGTATTAAGCCACATTTAATCGAATTCAATTTGCCGGGTGGCCATTTGTCAAGGCCATCCTATAAAACATTTTCTGAGTACGCCCATATCCTGGCTGATGACCCAGTTTTATCTTTTGGCGCACCATCATTTGGGTTTGTAACAGAAAACTCATTTGTCGCAATGTAGCCAAAAAGTTTGCACACACCATATTAAACAGTTTGTCAAATTAGTCAAAAATGTACAAGTTTCTAATTAAAATGCACACAGACACAGCACCTATACCTCTGCATCTCACCCCCCTCGCCCATCTGCGGCAAGGATGTACAAGCAGCAACTCTCTCCCGCTTGCATACTCATGCGCTTAATTGCCAGCAAATGAGCGAGAAGGTTTTTTCGCGTGTGTGTGTGCGAAGAGAAAGCAAACACTTGCAACATGACGTACAGTAAATAAATGAATGCAGCGTCTCCTGCGAATCCTTTGGTGCACTTAATTAATTTTATTTCACATTTTTAATACATACATATTTCTGCAATTACAGTCCATTTTAAGAGGGGGGCCATTGTTATTATGAAGCTCATTTAACTAATTATACGGCCAACTTCAAAGTGAAGACGGATAGAAAAAAGTGGGGAACGGGACAGCGAGAGCGAGAGCGGCCAGCCACAGTCGTCAGTTGTCAGTTTAATTAATCCTTTGCAGTGGCAGCCGGAGCAGAAGCGCACGGCAAATAAACAGTTATAAATTCCAGGGAAGCGGACACAAATTAAATGCTACAGTCAATGCCATTTTGAAATCATTTCGAGTGCCCGTCCCTGAGCTGCCAGAGACCGAAGGTTGCCTGACGGTTTGAAGGACGCACAAAAGTTGGCTCTGACTCGACTCAACTTTTGCCGCAATTGAATTTTCTTTGGGGGGGGTTGGACAAATGGAAGAATAAACCGCATGATTTTGTTGTTGTTTATCTTTTTATTTTTGCCCCTCATTTTGCAGGCAATTTGAAAATTACTTTCATTACATTAAAAAGGTCATTAAAAAATTGCCATAAATAAATTCTTGTTGGCTCCACATTTGACTAGACTTTAGTTGAGAGTCCTTTTTGGCCCAACCCTTCAAAAATAGCCAGCAAATTTATTCAGAAGTTGACAACTGTCAAATTTTAATTCCAAAAAAAGTCCTGCTTGAAACTTAGAAAAACGGTACACAGACATAAAAATGGCGAAATGAAGTCAATCTCAAAAAAATTGATTTTATCTCGACCTTCGGATTGAAATTTCAAGCAAAAGTCGTACTGGATCCGAGATATCCGAGATCAAGTCAGTCCTTTTCGTACTTGGAATGAGAAAATCCATGATTGACCGACTTCTGACAACGTTTGGGATTGATTTAATCCCGGATGGCTTGATTGTATTTTCTGTGTAGCTTTATTGATCACCCTAGAAAGTAGAGCAAGTCGCAGACTTTAAATCTCGATCCTAAATTTGGTGGGGCTTTTGCAAGTTTGAAATTTCAAATTTTTTGTAGGAATGCCCCGTTACCAGAATACTACGACCTATGAAAGGTACTTATACTTAGTATATACCACAAGGACTAGATTCTTTAAGAAATATTCTTTATTTTGATTCATTTTTAGCAATTGTAAGTCGCAGCAGAAAAGTATGCTATGATTTTGCAACAATCATCACCTGATATTAAGAGAGCCTGGAACTCTATTATTGATAACTACAAACAGAACAAATAGGGAAAAATGGCAAGATGAAATCAATCTCAAAAAAATTGATTGTATCTCGACCTTCGAATTGAAATTTCAAGCAAGAGTCTTAGTGGATCCGAAATATCCGACATCAAGTCAATCCTATTCGTAATTGCAATGAGAAAATCCGGGATTGACCGACTTTTGACTGCGTTTGGGATTGGACTTCATCCTGAATATCACGGATACCTCGAATTTTTGTTTTCTGTGTACTATATAGATGTTCGATTTCGACCAAACTTAAACTTCGTACTGCAGCTATATGCTATAGTCAACCGATTCTGTAGAATTGTGTGAAAGCATATCAAATAGACAACTTACAATTTTAAGGACATTTCCATTGAAAACATAAAAGTTTTTCTTACTAAGACTAATTTTTAGACTCTACTTTTCTATGGGAGCTATACTAGGTAGTTGTCCGATTTCGATCAAACTTGGTAAAATCTTGAGAAAGCATAGAAAGCTTATTTGGAGAAGATACTTAGCTTTCAAACTGACGGAGGAGACATCCGGAAAATTGCATAATACCCTCGCCAACGGTTTAAAAATTACCCTAAATTTAGATAATCAAACGGAATTTCCACATTAAAGCTATTTCGAAAAAATTTAATTTTCGGGATACGATTTCTAAGTATAAGAAAAAACTGTCAAGAAATAAGACATTTTCTTCAAATTGAAAACCAAAAAAACAAGAATTCTTTCTTACAGCCCAACTATAGCATACCTTCCAAAGCTTTCATTTACGACACAAAGATTTAAGTGCTGCCCATCATAAATGTTTGTTGTCCCTAAAACTGGACTATCGCTCATCCGATCTTCACCATTCCTTCGGCGAATCGACAAATCAGACTGATTACTAAACATGTCCAGAAGGTACGAACCTTCTATCTATAAAATTGTAGGAGATATAATGTCTTTCTTAAATTGCGGTGGCTTGTCGAAAATTAAAAATAAATCTATGTGTTCATACGGACAGACAGCCGAACATGGCTATATCGACTTGTTTTAAGGCGAATTTGTGAAAATCTCGAAAGCAAATTTGGGTATAGTTCAAAAATTACAAGCCTAAAATAGCGCTGATATCAGTCGGACTTTAAGTAATGTGTATGGATCTACCCTCGTAGACGCCTCACCCCTTTTGGAGTGACACCAAACTAAGGCCCTGATCTTTTAGCAGCTTACACAACAAGGACATGTCACTAATTAAGATACTTGCTGGGCAGAAGCGAGTACAGCAAAACGGAAATAGACACTTACATACACCAAATAAGACCTTCAACTGCCATTCACTTACTTTATGTAACATTTTTGTGTGCTCCTGGCCTTTGAATGTCAGTGAAATTAGTTAACGTAACAGTTAATAATCCACTGTGTCATGGCAACACTCTTGTGTAACAATATCCTGGCGAATGTGCTACCAATAAACTGCCCCAGCCAACTATGAGCGATGAGCGATAATTAAATTCCCACCCACCCCCCAGCGCCACATTGCTGCTGTCTGTGTTCCTCCTCATCTCGGGTTCCTCTGGACAGAAGTTTGAGTGGCGCAATTAGACTGCCGGGTACCACTAATAATAACGGGCAGGCGAGGGTCCCGGATTCGAGTTCAACTTAAAGGCAACAGACTTGCTTCATTTGCTACAGCTTCGCTTAGTTCCACTTAAATGCTTAATTATAATTGAGTTTTATGTACAAATTGTCTTCTCCCAGCTGCAGCGCAGTACTTGAAATTAAATACAAATAATCTTTTGACTCGTCGTCTGCTCGCCCTCTCATCAGAATGGAAAAGGGTTTCGTTTTTTGCTCTCTTTGGGCGTTGTTTTAATTACGTCTTAATGCCAACGCTACCCTCCCTCGGAACCTGTTAACGAAATAAGGTTGAATGCCTTTCGAGTTGTGCGTATCAATTCAGCGTTAATTGCTTGCTTGCCTTCCCGCCCCGCCTTCCGCCCGTCCGCCCGTCCGCCAGCCAGCTCCCTCAGCATCTCTGTGCAGTTAATGTGAAAGCTGGATGGCAGAGGGAAAGCGGATAAACTGCAAAGGCGCGAAAGCCATTTTGGCAACGTTTTTATTGATTTTTATATATAGCAGCTGGCACAGGGCACACCGCTAATGGGGCACCGTGGAACCAAACAAAGCGAAAGTGGATGGACTAATTAAAAATGTGAAGCAAATTTAATAAGAGCATCTCAGTATGATGTACCTAGCCACATGGACGCCCATTCAATCAAATAGACTCAGGTTGCTTTCTCAGTTTTCCAAAACATAAAAGATATGACCAAACAGAAATTCTTTCGCAGACTTATGGTATTTAAATTGTATCGAAAAGCCATTGGCAGTTACAGCTGCAGGGAGCTCAGTGGTTGACGCTTATTACTCTAGAACAGAGATGGGCATGCACACATATCGTCACACTTTTCACACGCATACAAGCACCACCGACGACGACCGAATATTCGTGTTCTATAAATAGCTTTCAATGCTTATAGCGTACGTGTGATTCTGTGCAGTCGGCCGCTGCAGAGACCCTATGCACACGCTGCCTGCTGTGTGCATAGGAACGTCGCGACGCGCCCATCTCTGCTCTAGAACGTCGAGGTCGTGGGTTTAAACCCCCTTTTTTAAAGCATTTTTAGCATCATCTTAAACTACATGAACTTAGAATAATCATGATTGAGATAGAGCACTCTAACGATCAAGAGAGAATAGCGCCAAAGCCAGTTAAACATCATCCGCCAAGGCCATTTTCCCCAAGTCCGAGTCGTCTTCCAAGCACCAAAATGAAAGTATTCTTCAAAATGCCACTATTTAGTCATCAATTTGAAACTATTGCATATGGAATTCTCCCTAATACTCAAAATATCAATTTGATATTTTCGAAAGTATCAAAATGATATTTTGAAGATTTAAAAAAGATACTTACTAACTTTTTGTAGTAGCTTTTTTGTATCAATTTGATACCATCAATTATCTATATAATATTTAAATTGCGAAACTTTTGGTATCATTTTAATATTTTTTCATGAAAATTTTAACTATTCAAACTGAATTCTAAAAAACCGATTACTTTAACTTGGCACTCTTACAAAATACATTTTATGACTTTGAGAAAAGTAGTTTCATCGCATTACAACCAACCGAAGTCACCGTAAGGATGTGCCTCATGCACAGAAAAAAAGATCACGATATTTAGTATCAATCGGGTATCGGCCTTCATCTGAAGAATACCCAGTTGATATGATCAAAAATATCACTCGTACATTTCGAACATATCAATGTGAAATGTTTGAGATCAACAATCTGATATTTGTTAATATCACTGTTATATTTTTAAAGTATCATCTTAAATATCAAAGATATATTTTTAAAATATCAAAAGCGGATTATTGAATTACCAATGGTATATTTTATAATATCACAGCTACATTTTTATAGTGCCTTTAGGACATGGTTGAAATGTCAAAGATATATTTGAATAATAATTAGTGACATTAGCTGGCTCGAGGTCCCGGAAAGTTGTGTTTTTTTCACGAATCACGAATCTTACGATTCAACCTTCAGTGGGCATTTCGCTAATGACTGTCGCTGTTTGAATGTCTCGAAATGCGCTCACCGCTTTAAGCAGTTGGGAACTGCAATCAGCAATGAAAGCAAAAACAGACAAATCGGAAGAGTATTCGCTGTCTCGCTTGATGCGGCAGAGCCATGTACATTGTTTTTGCCTTTTTCGAGTTGGACTATAGCTGTCTCTCTTTGTTTTAAGAAACTCTGTTTGTCTCTTTCTGCCCTCAGATTTTCGATGTCTACTTTGATCTGAAATCACGTCACTAGGGTATTTTTCATATCACTGTGAGAATTTCGCTTATTAATATAATATTTATACCCTTGCAAAGGGTATTATAATTTTGCCAAGAAGTTTGCAACGCATAGAAATATTCATTTCCGATCAGGGTGACGAGCTGAGTCGATTGAGCTTTGTCCGTCCGTCTGTCTGTCTGTCTGTTTCTACGCGAACTACTCTCAGTTTTAAAGCTATCGAGCTGAAATTTTGAACAGAGTCTTCTTTTTGCTGCATACTACTAATATGTCGGAACCGACCGGATCGGATGACTATATCTCATAGCTCCCATAGGAACAATCGTTCGGAAAACTAGTTTTAGTATGAAAAACTTTTTTCTTTTAAATGGAAACGACTCCAAACTTTGTAATCGTAGGTTATCTATGTTTTTTTATAATTCTACCAAGTTTTATCAAAATCGGACAACTATATGGTATAGCTGCCATACAAAAGATAGGTCTAAAAAACAGTCTTAGTTAGAAAAACTTTTTTGTTTTTAATGTGTAGCATCCTGTAATTTTGTATTTGTTTGTTCCTCGGGCTTTTACACAATTCTACAAGTTTTTGTCCAAATCGGATGACTATATCATATAGCTCCCATACGAACGATCAGTCGGAAAATTGGAAAAAAGGATTTTTTGAATATATTTAAGCGAGCACTTGCAAGGGTATAAAAACTTCGGCACAGACGAAGTTAGCTTAGCTTTCTCGTTTTAGTATCAATGTAATACTACAGCATCATATTGATATTAAATAGTAACTCTTGGATATTTTTTAAAATTTTTATTTTTGAAATTATATTGGAAGATCAACTCTATATTTGATCCTATTTTTTTCTGTGTGCGAATCTAATTGAGAAAAATGTCCACCGTTTTGACTTGGTGTCTGTCATGGTTGTGCTATTTGTTCCAGTTTGAGAACATTTGTAAATGACCTCTTCTGCAACTAACTTTGTTTCAATCTTCATAGAAAAGAAATACTTTAGAGTATCAAATGAATATTAAACGTATAAATTTTTTAAGCAAAAGATCAATTTGATACACTTAGGACTATAGTGATACCAAACAAACTCTACTGGCCCTAATTTCAATTTTAGACAGCGTGTATCAAATTGATATTGATTCAGTTTCAATCTGAGACAATGTGTATCCAATTGATATTGATACAAAGTTTATTGGGAGTATAAAAGTTTCTCTGTAGGTACTAGACTCCTTGGTCTTTCTTTTAACCGAATTGAACTTACTGGCCCAACGAATTTCGATTTTTTATCCTACTTTATCTATTCTTCCACTTAAAAAAATCAACAAAAATCTATATATCTGGAGATGAAGGTCCGTTTTTCGATTTTAAAACACTTATTCAATGAAGGATGTTCGTCTTGTCCAGAGAAATGTGTAAGCCCTTATTCAGACTCACGGCGTTCCTGTATCTTTAAATTCTATCCACTTTCCCTTCAACCCAATCCCACTGTTCATTTTGCCCATCAACTTTCCTGGCAAACTGTGTTTAATTATGAGACTTTGCCAGACAATGCTGAATCTGACGCTCACTCATACCCAACTAACGGAAGCTGCTCGGAAAGGAGCAGGCAGGAGCAGGAGTAGAAGCCGTGGCCGGAGCTGGTGCGACGAGCTGGCGATGGCGAGTGCCACTCATTTTGGTCGGGGCTGTGTATCATTATTATGATGCCTGCAAGTGTTTATTTTTGGCAGCCATCAGCAAGCGCAAGCAGCGCCAGCAGTTTTTGTTAATGTTCGCGTTAATGTTGTCATACTCTCCTCATTATTGTTTGGCGGGGCTGAGCGATGGCTGCGTCGTTGCTGGCATTAATTAAGCATGTTTGACTGTGAATGTCAACAGCAGGAATTGCCGTTGTGCGTGTGTGTGTGTGTGTGTCTATGCGTTGACAGGCAACTGTTTCAGACTCTGCACGGGGCGTGACTCTGACTGTGTCTCCCTTGATCTCCTCTGCCTCACTCCAGTGTATCGCACGCGCAACGTAATTAAGTGACGCAAGTCAATTTATTTTGCAATTAATCATTAATTTATGCGTACGAAGATATAATTGACTCATATTTCAGGCAACCATCAAACCGGGAGACGAATGAGAGTTGAGTTATCACATTTCGCTTTCGAATACAATTGTAATTGGAATTCCACTAATAACCTCCGGCAAGTTATCTGTAATCAAATAGCTTGAGTTTCCATTCCATTCTCACAAAAAATAAGTTGCCTTTTGTTTAGTATAGCTATAATTTGCTTATGAAAATTCCAGCAGTTCGTTACTAAGCCCCGAGTTATGCTACAAGTTATGCATCATGAGGTTGCACCTCAGTTCTGTGGTATTCAGTTCAGCTTGTGTGGTATTCGGAATGAAGGACAACTATTTTTATTTTTGTGAGATATTGCAACTCATAACTTCTTCCTTGCAGTGCCTAGGTAAGCACGAACATGCACGAATCAGTTCTTTACTTCTTTCTAGAGCTGTTGGATATTTCAAACAATATTTGACAATATTCAAAAAGTTTGCTTTCGACATTAAAACTTTAAGGCAAAAATATCGATAATATACTTATTTTCAATATTTCCGATAAGCATTTTATATTATTCGTTCATGAATTTATACTGAGTTGAGTTCAAATTAAGATGTAGCTGACAAAACATCAAATCAGCAATTGTTGCTCAATTTTTGAACATAAAGATGTGTTTACTTTTCAAATTTTTCATAATTCAATATAAAGCATTCGGTAAGGTGAAACAAAAATCGATAAATCTTCTCTTAAAAATATTCCATAACTATATATCGTAGTTTTGGACAAAAATATCGATATTTCAATACATTCAACACATCTTAAATGTATAAAATAAAGCCAAGCTCCCAGTTTGAAAAATTTTCAGAAAACTCGATATCATTGAAATTTTGTCTAATTTCTTAGCTACATATGTCTGAAAGATCTATGATTCCATTAATCAAGCTTCGAACCAAAACCTTTGTTTTGATAAGTAAACAAACCAATCCGAGAACCTAACCTTAGACATCCCAAAGGGCTCGAACCTTCTAACCGAAACTTCTTCAGAATTTCAGAAGTCCTTGATCTTTTTAAATGACATCTTAATTGCCTTAATTGTCTTGGTTATACTAGAGAAATTAGTATTTTGGAAAATATCGAGAATGCCGAAAATTTCGATCTATTTACAACAAAATATCATAATCGAAATGATACCATTTCAATTCCGGCAAGCTCCAGCATCTTGGGGGAACATGGGTGGTCAAAGTTGTTAGGCCCAAAGTTTTTTTCATAACTTTACATAAATATAGTATTTATTTTATATATGGAAGGAAATTGGTGGGGTTAATTTTTAGTCACACAAATACCCCGCTTATAAACACCAGGATTACCATGATAAGAGCACCTAAAAGTATGCTAGCTTTATTTCCTTAAATAATAATAATTTTTAATGAAACATTAAGAGTTATGAAAGCGTAATACATGGTTTATACTTTACATTCAAGCCAAATACATACAATCCAAATACAAGAGAATCGATTTGCCGAATAAGTAATATTTATAAGCATAGCATACTTTATGGTGCATTTATCATGATAATTTTGTTGTGTATAAACAGGGTAAAACAAAAGTATGAAATAAGTCTAGAAATTTTTAAAAATCTACTTAAAAAAATAAGGATAAGCTAGTATAAGAAAGTGCATTTAGATAAAACTGTATTATTTGTGGAAAAGGCATCGATTAGAAGGTTCCTAAGCCAATAAGAGTCCTTTGCCCTTTAAATTGAGTTTCATTTTTTTAAGATTGATTGAGTTGGTTCAAAGATATTGAGATATAAGTAGTTATCTACACCAAATTGCATTGCAATTCGAGTGAATTAAATAGTCTAAGCCACAGAAACCCTTAAAAAAAGGGACACCCAAGTAAATATGAGATATGTGACGTGGTGGCAAACAAACCCTTAAAAAAAGGGACACCCAAGTAAATATGAGATATGTAACGTGGTGGAAAAACCAAATTGTTTAAATGAAAAGCAAAAATCAAATAAAGAATCATTCAGATACGAACAGTTGAGCTGGTCACTCACAACCATTGTGTTTTATGCAGAGTTTAATTTATGAAATCGAATCAATCAAAAAGAAACTGTATTGAAATACACTACTCTAGGCTGTTCACTTTCAACGCTTCTTTTAGTTCCATTTTTCGGTTGAACCTTAAAAAATGTTTTGAAAAACAATCGGAATTTTTTCGGTCTCCCGCAATATCAAAGTTTTTTTTGCATTTTTTTACCTATTTTGATGAACTTTTTGCATATTTGATGTACAGTCAGTGAACTGATTGATTGCGCAGCCAGCAGCAGCAACTGTGTTATAAATAATTGATAACATGTGCGCATAATGCATTAATTTAAAACATTTTTGAACCATTCGGTGTTCATTTGACAATTAAGAGCGGGCCAAATTACAGCCA
>JAWNNO010003751.1:0-22834 GCA_035044985.1 Lordiphosa fenestrarum
CGGCTGTTGATGCTGATCAAGAATATATATACTTTATGGGGTCGGAGATGCTTCCTTCTGCCTGTTACATACTTTTGCACAAACTTATAATACTCTATGAACCTGCGGTACAGAGTATAAAAATATATAATATATAGCACTATCGATTTGGTGTCCACCATCGATGATTTGCCAACACAACTGCGTGTGTACGGGTGAAAAAAAGAGTTTCTCTCTGATGTTCTTACTTTTTAGTTAGTTTTTAATTAGTTTTATTCAAAAACCGGGGGCGAGAGTGGGCGTGGCACTTGATCTGCCTGCAGGTATAAGAAGTGTGTGTCCCATAAGCGGGCATACGGCTAATATGGTATCACAGATCTCAGACATGGTAAGAGATAGAGTTTCGTCATGTATGAGACAAACTCTTCCTATACTTGCAGGCAGATCATGTTTATTTTCAATATTCCCCACAGTTAAATAGATAGAAGGAACATATTTTGTAATCTGCATAATTTATTGCCAAAATATTGGTAAAAATCGAATGAGCGATAGGTCAGGTGCTACTGCAGCAACCAAATTCATACTGTGCATACACTTTGCAAACTTTTTACAGAATAAGATTTGGTTTCTGCGCAATCAGAACTTGTTCTGGGTATAACTGTTCAAAATATCAATTAATGTTCCGAAATCAGGTATATTGACTTGGGTTCGAGTCACAACACTCTACGTTACCACCACGACACAACTACCAAGCAGCCAGAGATCTAATTCTAATGAGAAAATCTTATTTCTTGTTTTGAATAACATTTCGTCTTTAAGTTGCACCACTTATGCAACTTATTTGCTTTTACCTACTGCTGCCAATTCAGATCTCAATCGCATAGCTGTAAGAGCTCCAAAACTTGCCAATTTTGATTCCAGTGTTTGAATAAAAGTACAGAAGAGGTAATTTTAAATCATTGCTGATTCATTTCCTTTACACTTCATCATATCACCACCAGACCTGCACATTGCCTGCAGCAACAACTCTCCCTTGTCCTTGTCGTTCCTATGTGAATGCATGTGTGTGTCTGTGCAGGCAGGAACTGGCAACTGGAACTGGCATACTAATTTCAGGCTTTCAACTTCACCTCCCTCATCGTTAGTCATTCCATCTGGCTTATCTATTGAACCAAATTGTTGTTTAAGTTTGCCATTTTTCAACAACTCATCAATCTGTGCGCTGCGTTGCTTTAGTTTGCCCAGCCTCCTGCCGTTCCGGCTTCCTGGCTCTAACTTATGCGAGGCACGCACTCACCGCAAATGCAGCAGCATCAGTCTTCGTCTTCGTCTGCTGAGCAAATATGGCAACGATTTGGCTGATTTCCTTAGACCAGCTTTGGCGTTACTGCGAATGAAGTTTCACTCACGGCCTCAGCCTTAGCCTTAGCCTTAGCCGCCTGTCGCCAATGACGCTAAACTTTTTTATTATGTATTTTGCGCTTTTATTATTCATCTATCATCGCTGTTATAGTTTAATAGAAAGTTTAAAAGTCATCAAGGCAGCGGCAATGACTTGCCAGTGTGCGCCATATGGAATGGATCCTGGGCCATAACTCACATGCTCATCAGACTTTCATTAGCTTTGCCAAAGGCATTTCGGCCGAAACTGGCCGGCAGCCAGCAGATAAACAATTAAATTTATGCAACGAACGTTTCATTAGCATTCGTGCAAATAGCGATTCCGGACCATTTTTTGGGTGTCCTCGGGCGGGCCGTTAGTGTTAATTAACTTGGCGCGGATTCAAGTGGCAAACATGGGGAATGCATGAGCCGTGACGTTTGTACAGACATAACTCCGGCCGCAAAATTCAATAAAATGCTCAGCTGCAACTGACCAAGAGACGTTTATAGCGCCATTGGCCACGCATGCAAAAAACCAAAACAACCGCAAAGTGTTTCTAATAAATTGTGCAACAACAACAACAACAACAACAACAGCAGCAAGTGTTAAAATTTATCGCATCTGCGATTTCCCCCTCTCAATCTGTCTTTCTATCTCTCTCTCTCTCTCTCTGAAGCTGGCCTTTTCACTCGCACACACACTGAGTAAACAATATTTTATATGTAGAGCCGGAGGACCATTTTACCAGCTCGCTTGGTCAACGCATCAGCCATTGGCGCTAACTAAACGACCAGCAACAACTTGTGATAAGGTTAGAAAATGTAAAAGGACTCTATGGATACCCTAGAAAAACTGCAGCACATTTCACATACCTCCAGGGAGTTAGAGAGCCGAGCTGTAAGCTGGAATCAAACCAGGGCTGCAAACCGGTTTTGAACCGAACCGGTTCGAACCCGGAATTCCGACTTTCAGATTACTGTGAACCGAACTTTAAACCGAACCTCTTAAGGTATTAAACCTGAACCTGAACCCGTTCCGAACCTAAAATTTCGGTTCGGTTCAAAAATGATAGATTTGAACTGTTTCCCAGTGATTTTTTCTGTTATCCAGATGGAACTATCCACATGATGGTCATGAGCTGTGTGAAAATGTTTCTATTTATAGAAAGTATTGTAAAATCCCATCCCAACCCAAAATTGAGACAATTCCCTTATAGTCTATGTCGGTTTTAGGTCGATTACCATATAAACGTGTATAAAGCAAGGGCTGAACCAAGGTTCGAACCAAAACCTTGGCCCAAAAACCTTTAACCTCAAAATTCTGAACCTGAACCATTGGTAAATTTTGGTTCGAACCCGCAAGCCGGAGATCCAAAAAATTTGATGGGTTTGCAGCCCTGAATCAAACCGAACCGAGCAGCAAACACTTGACAAAATTCTATATTTTTCAACTATTCCTATTCAAAACGATTCCCTTGGATATCACGCTCCTCTTTTGTGTTGCACGAACTCTTGTTTCCACTTATCAATAATATACCTTTGAAATAGCCCAAATTTTGAAAGCAATCGAACAAACAAGATGCATTTGAACATGGTAAAACGACTGGAAATTAAAAAAAACGAGAAAGCTAAGCTAACTTCGTCTGTGCCGAAGTTTTTATACCCTTGCAAGTGCTCGCTTAAATATTTTCAAAAAATACTTTTTCCCATTTTCCGACCGATCGTTCGTATGGGAGGTATATGATATAGTCATCCGATTTGGACAAAAACTTGTAGAATTGTGTAAAAGTACGAGAAACAAACAAATACAAAATTACAGGATGCTACCATTAAAAACAAAAAAGTTTTTCTAACTGAGACTGCTTTTCAGACCTATCTTTTGTATGGCAGCTATACCATATAGTTGTCCGATTTTGATAAAACTTGGTAGAATTATAAAAAAACATAGAAAACCTACGATTACAAAGTCGTGGAGTCGTTTCCATTTAAAAGAAAAAAGTTTTTCATACTAAAACTAGTTTTCCGACCGATTGTTCCTATGGGAGGTATGAGATATAGTCATCCGATCCGGTCAGTTCCGACATATTAGTAGTGTGCAGCAAAAAGGAAGACTCTGTGCAAAATTTCAGCTCGATAGCTTCAAAACTGAGAGACTAGTTCGCGTAGAAACATACAGACAGACAGACGGACGGACAAAGCTCAATCGACTCAGCTCGTCACCCTGATCAAGAATATATATAGTTTATGGGGTCGGAAATGAATATTTCTATGCGTTGCAAACTTCTGGGCAAAATTATAATACCCTTTGCAAGGGCATAAAAAGTCAAATGGAATGACCGCCTACTGCGCCACTAGATGAACTGTAATTTAATTGAACATATCTCTCGCATCTACCGCAATTGTTGCAAGACTGCACATGCAGCCTCTGTTAAACCTAAAAACATTTCGACCAATTTTTCTTGATTTCGAACTGTCTCAATTCATTGTAAGTCCATTCCATTGAGTATGAATATGGGAGAGTTCCTGAAGTAGAGGTAGATATCGTTTCAACACTAATGTATAACCGAATAATGGTCACAATGTTTGTAAATGCGATTGGTTGAGTTCAAGAGCCATTCTATCAGCATAAAATATTGATTTCAATGACTTAAACTGAACGGTTCAATATAATTTTCAATACAAATAAGTCGATAGCATTGAAAACGAAGTCCTCAATTATCCAGATAGTTTCTTTAGCTCGTTAAATTTGCCAAGCCTGCCTTCTGATCAATTGGGGCAACGACATAATTCTATTTTTACAAGCCTAATATCTCCGAGCGGAGTTTTGACGTTCCAAAACGATAAAGTCGTCTATGAAACGGCGGAGATATGTCGTTTCAACAGTGCAGTTAGGTCATTGAAAACAAGGCGGAGTTATGTTGTATTAAATCGACTTAACTCCGCGGTTATGTGACGCTATGGCGTCTTGAAACTCATACCTTTGACAGAAAAAACAGTTGCCTGCAAAATGTGTTGGCCGGAGGTATATGGCTGTACTGATAAATTTCGTCTCAAAGATATAATGGAACCGACTGATCGCCTATCGATCGCCTGAATGCATAATTCCTCGAATTTGCTTGACTTCAGTTCAGTATTTAGTTTTGAGTGACAGAAGTCACAATTGCAGTCGCTGGAAGAGTGCAGCATAAATCTAAAAAAGGTCATGCTTTTTACAAGACAGCTATATGTAGCATGTTCCCGAGTTGGGAAACCATCCGCATTCTTTTTTAAGACCCTGCAGATGAAAAGTGCCTTCGCCATAGCTTAGACACAACGTTTTCGTGCTAAATCCTGGGTGCTTGGTAATCCAAAAGATACTTAACAAACTCAAGGTACTCACATCCCACTTTTTAAGGCATTTTGCTGCGATAAGCGCGAGGTTACATGGCTTCGCCCAACATCGAAACGGAAGGAAGTATTGTTAAACTACATCAGTGGCGTTATATATAGATGCATGGTTGTCTCGTTAGAACTCAACCACGTATTGAGAATGAAGGAGAAACCTCCTATTCAGCTGATCCGGAGTGATATCCTAAGACCGAATCGAAAGGAAGGAAGGTATTGTGCCGCATTAACTGTCATGGCTTGGGCTAGTAGACACTTTTAGAAAATGTTCTCTCCCTAGGATAGGAGTCTAAGGTGTAGGAATCAACCTCATACACTGTCTTTCCAAGCTTTTGGAAGGTGACTCTATTGGACATCTTCGACTGGGTCTTCTTAAACTACTTGATCTGGCCTTGATGGCTCTTGCAATGTGATTAGTAATATTTGAGCTTAATCAAGCATTCTAAAAAGCATCAAACTGACTAATTGTTGCTGATTTTTCGTACTTGAATCAATTTTTCCATATCAACTGCCTAATGAATACTCTCCGGCATCTTTCACGGCTCACAGGGTATGAAAACCACGAAGAGCAATTATGATATCGGGGCATGATTTTGTGGGCAATTGGCTTTAATGGCTGCACAGGCCCGGCGAGTTCAGCAGTCCAAGCCGGTTTTGCCAGTTGCTGTCGCCAACAGCAACAGCATTCCCTCACCCCATCCTCTAGCCCACAACTGCTGCTGTTGCTGCTCGCCGCTCGCCGCTCGCTTGTGTTATGTTTGTGTGAAATTTATTTAAATGCTGCCAAAAGGCAACCAGCCACCAGAGTCAATTGGCCTCCGTTCTGGGCACAAGTGTCGCTCTAGCTGTGCATTATAAGCTTCCCTAATAAATACGCTGGGCACTTGCCAGCCAGAATCTCTGCCTTAGCGTGCGATGCCTATCAAGGGGCTGGGGCTGCCTGCCTCCCTTCCCTACCTCCCCTCCCCCTGCTTGCAATTTATTTTTATATTGCCTCACATGATGATGATAATCGTTTGCATTAAAAAGCGTCAGCCGTTGTCTATCCCATTTAACGCTGCCAGTTTGCCGGTTTGCCAAAAAGTGTCGCCAACGACGAGTCGTTTGTTGTTTGTTTGTATTTATTTATTATTCAAAGTGTTATCGGCGGCGGCGGGAGCGGGAGCGGGAGCGGGGACGGTGGCATGGCAGCCAAAAACCCAAAGGATTAGTTATGATAAATGTGTTTTGTAAGCGTGACACCCAACCCAAAAAAAAAGAAGAGAACGGGTCGTGTCCCATTTTAATGCACAGATAATGAGTTCCTTTGTTGGCAATATGTCAAATCGCTAGGCCAATATTTCAGCCTCCGTCGCTCTGTTGGGAAAGGATTGCCATTTGCCGTTTGCCGTTTGCCCGATGCCGTTTTGTGTATGCGCGTCGAATCGTGTTAATTGCTGCCCTTTGGTGCCCCTGCCATTTGGGGGAAACTACACGAGATTAGCAAGTATATAAATCAGGCAAAAGTTACGCGAGACGAAGCCGGCAAGATGAAACACGAGTAGAGAAATCAATTAAAAACGCTTCAATTGGTTTTTGTTGTTGTTTTTGTTTCAGTTCAGCCACTGAGGCGGTTGCCATGCCATCGCAATGATGATGATTAGTTGTGAGTCCGGCCAAGAGTCTAAGGACTTTGCTGAGCTTTTTGTGTAAAGCCAGGAAATTTATCATACGCAGCAGTTTTGAATGTTACATTTTGTAGCATACTTTTGCGGGTAACAGAAAATTTCTAGTTCAGAGCTTCAGATTATGTAGCAAATTGGACACTGAAGCAACAGCGAAGTGTTGATTGCAATATAATTGATGGTTCATATTTGTTATATTTGATCCGTTAATGGAGAGAAGAGTTTGTTATACTCTCCTCTCATCAGCAGTCTTTGAATGCTGTCGGAAGACGCGGCACTAAGACTTTAGAGTGAATCAAGAATGAAAAATATCCTGCGACACGATACTTCTGGTTAAAAATTCTGTAAAAATCTCTTTAGAGAGATAAGACTGCGACTCTTCTTGGGAATAAGAAAGTGTTTTTTCTCAAGATTTAAATAAGCAATTCTTCCTGAATATAAAAAAAAAAACGAGAAAGCTAAGCTAACTTCGTCTGTGCCAAAGTTTTTATACCCTTGCAAGTGCTCGCTTAAATATTTTCAAAAAATACTCTTTTTCCCATTTTCCGACCGATCGTTCGTATGGAAGCTATATGATATAGTCATCCGATTTGGCCAAAAATTTGTAAAATTATGTGAAAGCATGTGAAACAAACAAATACAAAATTTGCAGGATGCTACCATTAAAAACAAAAAAGTTTGTCTAACTAAGACTGTTTTTCAGACCTTTCTTTTGTATGGCAGCTATGCCATATAGTTGTACGATTTTGATAAAACTTGGCAGAATTATAAAAAAACAAAGAAAACCTACGATTACAAAGTTTGGGAACGTTTCCATAGAAAAGAAAAAAGTTTTTCATACTAAAACTAGTTTTCCGACCGATTGTTCCTATGGGAGCTATGAGATATAGTCAACCGATCCGATCGGTTCCGACATATTAGTAGTGTGCAGCAAAAAGAAGACTCTGTGCAAAATTTCAGCTCCAACAAGAAAGAAAGTCGGTCAAGCCCGACTATAACATACTCTGTACCAAGAAATTTTTGTTTTTTGAGCATAACTCGAAAACCGTTCATCCGATCTTCTTCATTCCTTTCGCGGATCGATAAGTTATCCTAATAACTAAATATGTACAGAAGGAACCAGCCATCTATCTTCAAAACTGTGGGAGATATGACGTTTTTCCTAAATTGCGGGGGCGGGAGGGGGCGTGGCCAAAATTGAAAATAAACTTGATCTGCCTGCAGACATAAGAAGCATATGTCCCATACATGTCAAACCTCTATCTCTTACCATCACTGAGATCTGTGCGTTCATACGGACAGACAGACAGACAGACGGACGAACGGACAGACGGACAGACGGACATGGCTATATCGACTCGGCTGTTGATGCTGATCAAGAATATATATACTTTATGGGGTCGGAGATGCTTCCTTCTGGCTGCTACATACTTTTGCACAAACTTATAATACTCTATGTACCTCCGGTACAGAGTATAAAAATTATAATACCCTTTGCAAGCGTATAAAAAGAAAGTGTTTTCTGTGGGGCTAGAAGGCGATTGCTTCCTTGAGATACGGTTTTTTTTAATTCCTTAAGTTAAGAATGTTATGAAAATTAGCGAATTATATAAATTATCATTCAAAGCTTTATAATTACTCTGGGATTTGAGCTCGGGACACTTGAACTCAACACTATTTAAATGACATCTCAACCAAATGCTCCATTCTACACAAATGAATATACCATCATGCCTAAGAGTATTCAACAATATATTTCTTTTATATCGCATAGTTAAGACAGCTTGTGATTCTCAAGTTTCAATTCTGTGGGCTCTCTACATCAAAGGGGCAATTTTAATATATCCCTTTGTATGATAGCGATTGCTAATGTAATTTGTATGTGTAAATCTTTAAGCTCTCCCCTTTGACGAGAGAGATAAGTAACAAGACAAAATGTTTGCAGGGAATGTTTAATTACCGTAGAACATTGTCATCGTGTATGTTTTGATGGGGCCAAGATTTCTTGTTTGCATTTTAAAGGGTATACTCCTTTAATTAACACCAACTTACTTATTGATTAATAAATCGGAAGCCGTTCGAGTGATAGATTATGTTCAACTCAACAATTCGCTGTTATCAGTTCATTTAAACAGGCTAGTCTAACACGCTTCACTCGATGTGGTTTTGCTTTAGGCTAACAATGTTATTGCGAAACATTGCTGATTATATTTCAGTTCTTCTTACCCCAATTTCCTTTTTAATGAAGTTAAGCCCCATGGGTTGTGTCCAAGATAAGCTCCAAAAATGTTCTCTCTTTGTTAAAGCACGTATAGTTCCATAATTTATTGTATGAATGAATCGTGAAAACGTGAAGGAACTAACAGGAAAGCATACTGCTTGGCATGTACAGGGTGTGCCATATAAAGTGTCGGTTTGGCAACACTGAATAACTTTGACATTTACCAACCGATTGCTTTTGTTAGACATGTTTTGGAAACATCAATCTAGTACAATTTTGAACATGGAACGCTTCACACCAAAACAACGTGCCGAAATAGTGACGCTGTTCATCGAAAATAATCGTTCAATTGTGCTAACAAATTTTGATGACCGATGAGGCCCATTTCACGCTTTCTGGTGGTGTTAATAAGCAAAATTGTCGCATATGGGGCACGGCAAATCCACACCGCATCCATGAAATACCTTTACACGACCAAAAAGTGACCTGGACGCCACCCAGATCTCCAAGATTTGACCGCCCCAGACTTCTTTTTGTGGGGCTATTTAAAAAGCAAGGTCTACGCCAGCGATCCACAGATCATTGAAGAGCTTAAGGCCAACATTCGTGCCGAAATCGCCACTTTATCGACTGAGACGCTCGAAAAAGTGATGGAAAATGCCGCAAAAAGGGCACATTTTGTTGTGGCCAATAAAGACTTGATTGATGTTGTGTTCAAAAAGTAGTCGAAATAAATTGTACAGGACCAAATTAAAGGAACAAGATCAACATATAACAATATAGTATTATAAGTTTGTGCAAAAGTATGTAACATCCAGAAGGAAGCATCTCCGACCCCATAAAGTATATATATTCTTGATCAGCATCAACAGCCGAGTCGATATAGCCATGTCCGTCTGTCTGTCCGTATGAACGCACAGATCTCAGAGATGGTAAGAGATAGAGGTTTGACGTGTATGGGACATATGCTTCTTATGTCTGCAGGCAGATCAAGTTTATTTTCAATTTTGGCCACGCCCCCTCCCGCCCCCGCAATTTAGAAAAAACGTCATATCTCCCACAGTTTTGAAGATAGATGGCTGGTTCCTTTCGGACATATTTAGTTATTAGAAAAACTTATCGATCCGCCAAAGGAATGAAGAAGATCGGATGAACGGTTTTCGAGTTATGATCAAAAGACAAAATTTCTTGGTACAGAGTATGTTATAGTCGGGCTTGACCGACTTTCTTTCTTGTTTTTATATTTATCCAGTGTTGCCATACCGACACTTTAGATGGCGCACCCTGTAGTAGGCGAAATTTGGAAACAATCAATTGTTGTTCGCTTACATTTGGGTGACCGTAATCCACATTCGTAGATGAAACAAGAAAAGATTTACATTTCCAGAATGTTTTTGAATGTTTGCCTCTTAAGCAAGGTACATTCGGACATTGTTTCTACTTCAATTAGCTATATTTTCTTTTAAATAGGTTGAGTTTAATTTAAACTTAAAATACTGTTTGAATTGAAGTTCAATTGACTTGAAGGGGATAGGTTTGATAGTATTTTGCTATAGGATGGTACATATACATATTTTCAGAAGAAGACCATACAAATCTGTTTAGATTTTGATAATATTGGAACATTCATTTAATTCATTCATCCCTGAGCTACATTTTCTTTGACAACGAATCTTTTTAGGTAAAATATGAAACTTCTGAGAAAAATTCTTTTCACAGCTTGTGCCGGTTTTCGATCCATTGATTTGTTCTGGAGATAGGAAAAAGGATGGAAATGTTTGTGTATTTTGCACTGGTTGGTGCCGAGTGCTTTTGTCCGTGCACTGCCTATGCTATTGTGACTGCAGTGGACAAGGCTTTTTCTGGCTTATACATTTTGCAAAAAAGGGCATCCTAATGAAGAGCATAGCGAATTTTCCATATTTCCACATCAACGTTTTTTCCATTATTATGCTGTTTCTTTGCCCCTCACCGCGCTTGCGGAAAAAATTCAATTATGTAAGTCACCCAGCATAATCGATTAACGCCCGCGCTTGGCATTGATGTAGCTGCTCCTCTTACTGTTCCCATTGTTCATTTTTATTGTGAACGCTGTTTTTCTGTTGTTTTTTTGCTTTTGTTTCGGCCACACATGAGTAAATGTGAATGTGATTGCCTTATCAAAACATACTTTAGTTATAAATTCGATTAAATTACCTCCGACTCTGCTTTTTTGCAGATAATTTCAATTTAATCGCGTGCCAGCACGACGCGTGACTTGTGGGCTAATAAATATTTCACTTATTTCACGATTTTCACGCCTACTATTTGCTGATACCTCACGTGCCCTGCCCTGTCCTGCCCTGCCCTGCCCTGCCCTTCGCACCTGCTGTGAGTGAATTGTTACAAAACGTTTTCACCATTTTTCTTGCTTGCTCGTACATTGTCAACGTTTTGTGGCAAAGTGTGGAAAGCTGGGCGACTGTGCTGTCGGGGGGCGTGGCCCCGAGTGCCGAGTGCCGGCGGCGTGTCTCAAAATGAGTTGACACTTTGCATGTCAGTGTAATTTTGAAATATTAATCATATGGCATGTGCAGGTTGGTGACGATGACTGCGACTAGCGACTCTGACTGCCTGAATGGGAATGTTTGCTTGGCATGGCATGAGCAGCAGCAGCAGCAGCAGCAGCAGCTAGATCCTGGGCATGATGATGAGGGCAAAACTATTGTTGCTGCTGCATATTACGTTACATGCGAGCATTAAGCACAGCCATACACACACACACACTGAGAGAAGGAGCGAAGGAAACAGAGCGCAGGCCAACACAAAGGAGCGAGCATTGGCTGCATAATCAAATGGAAAATGCTGGCTCGTGCTGCTCGTGAGCCGCCTGCACTGAGAAAAATGCTGTAAGCCAAACTTTTTATGTACGTTCTCAGTTCTTAGATCTAAAATCTTACAAAAAGCCGCAGTTACTATATAAAATGTGGACTGAAAGTGCATATTCCGTGGCAGTGCAAACCAGGGCTGCCAACCGGTTTTGAACCGAACCGGTTCGAACCCGGAATTCCGACTTTCAGATTACTGTGAACCGAACCTTAAACCGAACCTCTTAAGGTATTAAAGCTGAACCTGAACCCGTTCCGAACCTAAAATTTCGGTTCGGTTCAAAAATGATAGATTTGAACTATTTCCCAGTGATTTTTTTCTGTTATCCAGATGGAACTATCCACATGATGGTCAGAAGCTGTGTGAAAATGTTTCTATTTATAGAAAGTATTGTAAAATCCCATCCCAACCCAAAATTGAGACAATTCCCTAATAGTCTATGTCGGTTTTAGGTCGATTACCATATAAACGTGTATAAAGCATGGGCTGAACCAAGGTTCGAACCAAAACCTTGGCCCAAAAACCTTTAACCGCAAAATTCTGAACCTGAACCATTGGTAAATTTTGGTTCGAACCCGTGAGCCGGAGATCCAAAAAATTTGATGGGTTTGCAGCCCTGGTGCAAACTTTCTTTTGCTTATAACTTGACTAACCATCATCCTAACTCTACCAACTCTTTGCAGCATCGGTAAATAAGGCTGATTACTATAAATATCTAGAAGATACGAACCTTCTACTCACAAAACTGTGGAAGATATGACGATTTTTTCGAATAAAGAGGGAGGTCGAGGGCGTGGCTAAAACGGAAAATCAACTGTGACTATCTGCTAGTATAACAAGTAAACGTTTCATGGTCTTTAAACCTATAATCACTTCAAAGTTTACACAAAGTGTAAAGTTTTTTGAAAAGGCATTCACTTTTCAAACAATATATTTATATATATATTTTCTCTCCGTGTCGTCTCCGTGCCGTACTCATAGAGGCGGCATGTCCTGGCATAAAGCAATTAGTGTTGCATTTTATGGCCTTTAATGTGGTAATGGTTTCGGGTAATTAACAATTATGTCTAACTACAAATGCGACACGTTGCCGATTGCGTGCATTGGTTTTGCCTAGTTCTCTCTCCCCACTTCAAACTCCTTGCGCTGTGCAGTCCTTAAGGTTATTACAACATTTTGCATATTTCAAGTGTGTCGGAGTTGAAGCAAGACCCATTTCTGGCAGCTTGTCGCCCTTTTCCCCCTGTACAGCTAGGCAAAGTAGCCATCGCCTAGAAAACTAACTAAGTGGTTTGCTTATTGTTAGTTCGTTTGCCATATTAAAATTTCAGAAATTGCCAAGCAGAGCATTTTTAATGTGCTCGCAACCAGATTAATTGCCCATGCAAATGTTGCACTCCCCAGCAGCAGCAGCAGCAGCACCAGCAGTTCCTGGTTAGAGGCACAGTCCAGCAACCTAATGAGGCGACGTGGCGGTTTATGTTTCATACTATGCTGGTTTATGACTGCCAAATTAATAGTCTCAAATTATTTAATGTTTTCGGAAGAAATATTTTCGGGCTTGCGAAAGTTTTACCTTTACTAAAATTAAATTAAAACATTTATCAAAGCATTTATAATGTGCAGATGACTGGAGGTAACTTAATTTCGTTCTTTGTTGCTTACAAATATCGGAGAGTCCATTTTAGATAATAAAGGAGCTGCCTGGTTAGCACTCATCACTTGTGGACTCTTAGTCAACGTTTAAATTATTCTAAATATGCATAAAGACGGATTCTGTAACGTCATTTGGCACTTCCACCACTCTTGTCTTACCCTTCAGTCTTCTCCGCAGAAATGGTGCAAAATTTAAACAAAAAAGATTTTCCTACTACACTCCAAAAATTTATTTTCTAGCTTTTAGAAATGCACTCTAAATAATATTTCTTTCTTGTTTTTAGACAGTTTTTTCTTAAACTTAGAAAAAACAGCCCTAAAAAAGAATTTTTAGAAAATAATTTCTTAAAATTAGAAAATCGATTTATTATACTCTGTACCGAAGGTACATAGAGTATTATAAGTTGGTGCAAAAGTATGTAGCAGCCAGAAGGAAGCATCTCCGACCCCATAAAGTATATATATTCTTGATCAGCATCAACAGCCGAGTCGATATAGCCATGTCCGTCTGTCCGTCTGTCCGTTCGTCCGTCTGTCCGTCTGTCTGTCCGTATGAACGCACAGATCTCAGAGATGGTAAGAGATAGAGGTTTGACGTGTATGGGACATATGCTTCTTATGTCTGCAGGCAGATCAAGTTTATTTTCAATTTTGGCCAAGCCCCCTCCCGCCCCCGCAATTTAAAAAAAAACGTCATATCTCCCACAGTTTTGAAGATAGATGGCTTGTTCCTTCTGGACATATTTAGTTATTAGAATAACTTATCGATCTGCCAAAGGAATGAAGAAGATCGGATGAACGGTTTTCGAGTTATGATCAAAAGACAAAATTTCTTGGTACAGAGTATGTTATAGTCGGGCTTGACCGACTTTCTTTCTTGTTTTTTCTTAAATTTAGGGTAATTTTTCAAGATTTTAGAAATTCGGCCGAAAATATAGACAAAAAAGTCTAGAAAATCGCCCTAAAGAATAGAAAAATATTAAAAAGACACCCCTTGTAATTCTCAAGTACGAATTCCGTGCATTCGGAATATAAAAGGAGCAACTAATATTTGGCATGCTGAGAAAATCGCCCTAAAGTATTGAAAAATAATCTAGAAAACCGCCCTAAAATTTAGAAAAATAGAAAATTCTCTGCTTTCGGAATATAAAAGAGGCAGCTGAGTGCTTAGCATTTGACTGCGTTCTTTACGGTGACTCACGCGAGTGCTTGGTAGTCGAGTGCGATAAGATGCCTTTCGTGTTGAAGTTTCCCCGAGGTCCCGAGTTCGAGTCCCAGGCAAGGTAAAGTTAAAAACTAAAATAATAGTCAACCAACAGAAAGTAAGTATCCAATAAAAATAATATATAAGGGGTTATATAGGCTTCTCAGTGTTGCAGTCTCCTTCCTCTTCTCTCTCCAGTCCCCCCTCACTCCCTTTCCTGTCTATAATAGTTAAAAATGTTTTTTTTTCTAAAATCTAGAAAGGTTTTTCTAAAATTTAGAAAATGCTTTTCTACAATTAAGAAAATATTTTCTAGCTTATAGTAAACATTTCCTTAATTTCAGAAAGTCTCAGTCTTATTTTTAGAAACAATTTTTCTAAAATATATGGCAAATCGCCTTTGATCCCTTTTTTAGGGCGTATTTCTAAATTTTAGGGTAATTTTGCCTGGTTTTTTTTTTTGAGTGTAGAGCTAGTTTTTCGACCGATCGTTCCTATGACGGCTATATGCTATAGAAATCCGATCCGGCCAGTTCCAACAAATGTGCATGGTACTTATGCTAAAAGACTTTGTGCAAAGTTTCGTGGAGATAACCTTCAAGCTGATAACCAGAAACAGACGGACGGACAAGGCTAAATAAACTTAGCTCGTCAAGCTGATCAAGAATATATACTTTTAGTGGTCGGAGATGCTTCCTTCTATGCGTTACAAACATTTTAATATAAAAATAGAGAATTTCATAATTGGATCCAGAATGTTCGATAAGAATGAAAATTCTTGATCCAAAAGTGAATTTCTTGATACAAGTATGAGTTTTTGATCTCGTTTTTCTTGATCCAAGAGCTTCAAAGCTTGATCCAAGTACGAATCATTCTTAAATCAAGCAGAATATTTCTTGAATCAAGTCCTAAACATACTCAAACTCAGGATTGCTTATTCTTGAATAAAGAGCATACTTGTCAAAAATCGAGAATGTTGTTTCTAGTATCAAAACCTCATCAGTTTCAAGACAAAGATTGTTTACTCTTAAATTAAGAGCTTTACATTAGTTTTTATACTCTGTACCGAAGGTACATAGAGTATTATAAGTTTGTGCAAAAGAATGTAACATCCAGAAGTAAGCATCTGCGACCCCATAAAGTATATATATTCAGCATCAACAGCCGAGTCGATATAGCCATGTCCGTCTGTCCGTCTGTCCGTCCGTCCGTCTGTCCGTCTGTCTGTCCGTATGAACGCACAGATCTCAGAGATGGTAAGAGATAGAGGTTTGACGTGTATGGGACATATGCTTCTTATGTCTGCAGGCAGATCAAGTTTATTTTCAATTTTGGCCAAGCCCCCTCCCGCCCCCGCAATTTAAAAAAAACGTCATATCTCCCACAGTTTTGAAGATAGATGGCTTGTTCCTTCTGGACATATTTAGTTATTAGAATAACTTATCGATCTGCCAAAGGAATGAAGAAGATCGGATGAACGGTTTTCGAGTTATGATCAAAAGACAAAATTTCTTGGTACAGAGTATGTTATAGTCGGGCTTGACCGACTTTCTTTCTTGTTTTTAGTTGAAAAGGAGGAATACTCAACACCTCAAAGCAGCATTAGACTTTGCCTGTCAACTGTCAGTCGAACAGCCGGCTGTCCATGCTAGCAATGCCATAACTGGTTGAGAATTCCAAAGCAACATGGATGCAAAAATCAATTACGCTCCCCGCTCGATGGCTTCCCCACACACCCCTCTCCCATAAAAAACAAAGCTGAGAGAGCGAGCTCAACGCTGTGTTCTCTCAATTGTACTTGCTTTCCTCACTTTTTCTTTTACTCAGTCCCCTTGCCTAAAAACACTATACTGAAAACGAATTGAGCTCGATTTCAAGAGTGAAATTCTTGAAAATTCAAGAACGAGTATATTTGTTTTTAAGAGCGTTCGTTCTTAAGTTGATTAAGTTTATAAATAACAACAAGGTTCTAAACACATTATATTTTGTACTTTTTAACGCTCAGAAGACTGTCTGATTATCATTTACATCGCATATTGAGAAACCTTCAATTATGCAAAGAGTAACCCACATCTCGCATTCGCATTTGAATGTCTGAAATTTAGTGCCCTAACTGGGCGCGCGTTAATGTCCCATCAGAATTTTCATTAAAAATCGCATCATGCTACCCGTTTCTGGTGCCATAATTAAAAAGCGCCAACCTAATGGGCATATTGCCCAGTGCCTGGTCCGGCAGACCGCCAACCATCTGTGTGGTCACCAGTGCAAGTGTGTGTGTGTGGGGGGGCCAGTGCAAAAGTCTATTAACGTACACGAAACCGTTAATTTTGCTGATGCAATTTCGGCTCAATTTATTGTGCACCCACAAACACACACAATAATAAAAAAAAAAAAAAATGGTGCGAGGAAGGGGAGCAACGGGCAGCCGACGAGGAAAACTAAAAGAGTAAAGTAAAACGAAGCGAAATTGAAAAGCCAAAGTACATAACAACAAGCTGGCAGGCCCCAAAATGCCAATCCCAGGCGCGAAAATCAATATAAATATGCTCGGAACGGCCGGGCCTGGCACGGCACGGGCGAGGTTCCAGCTTTTGGAACATGACAATTTATGTGCATTTTGTATGCAGGCGGCTAAATAGACAAGGCTAGGCGAGGTCCGCGTGCGTGAGGCAGACAGACAGACAGACAGACACAGTCAGGCAGGCTGCACATAATACAATGGCTGTGCCAAGGACACGCCCGCCCAACCTCACCCCCTGTGCCGTTGCACTCGTATGTAACGATAAAACTTGAAAATGCTGTTAGCTACAAAATTTGTTGTCAGACTTTTGTCGGCTCGACGCTCTCTTTGGCCCGGGCCATGTGCAGATTTTTCAATACCCAAACTGTTGGAAGGCAGGGAGCGCAGGGGCGGAGGAGGGCGTGCTACTAATTTGAGTTAACCCCGCGCTCGATCCCCCCGCGGAAATGCACGCGCCATTGCATTTGCAGTCGGTGTGCGTGCAATGGCAAATTTATGCACTGCGTTGTAAACAAGGCAAACATTTCCGAGTCGCACAATTGTAAATTATTTACAGCATACTTTTGGGCTGGTCGCGGCAACTTTGACTCGATTTGGATTGGGAGTCTGGCCGAGCGACAAACCTAATTACAGCACCAGTCACACACACACACACACACGCACACACACACGCACACAGCGAAATTTACATCGAACTGATATATCCACAAGGGGGCGCCCACAAAGGCCGCCTTTTGTCGGTTCGTTTAGTCTCGCAAATTGCCGTCCATTGAGTTAGCTGTTAGAGCCATTCTCACTCACGCACACCTTTGCATTCCACATAACTTTTACACCCCGTTGGATGGTGGGCAGGGGGGGGGGAGGAAGACCTCCCCTTTGCTCCCTTGACTTTTGCGACAACTGAACGCTGACTTTTCAACTCGAGCTCGAGCTGACTGCAGCTGTTGCTGCTGCTGCTGCTGCTGCTGCTGCTGCCGCTGTCAAGTGGACAACGTCAGGGTGCAAAAAATCGAAACAAAAAAACTGCCTGCTGCAAAATATTGTGCAATGCGCTGCCAAATAACGAAACAAAAACAAAAGAAATCAAATATTCAAAAGACGAACGTTTGGAGGGGATCGACGTGAAGATACCTAAGAAGGATTAGTCCAGAAACTAGTCGTCCACCTAGGACTCGACAGACCTCTTAAACATAATTCGCTAAATCGCCCTCAAAAATAGAGGAAAGTTAAAGAAGTTTGTATGCCCTTGCAGCACGTTTTTAACTAAATTGAAGGACATATCCACTGAAAACAAACAAGTTCTTCTTACTAAGACTAGTTTTCTGACTCTTTTTTTGTACGGCAGCTATACTATATAGATGTCTGATTTCGATCATGTGAAACCATAGCAAACTAAGAAATACAAAGTTTGGAGGCGATTTCTTTAAAAACAAAAAAGTTTTTCTCACTCAAAGTAGTTTCTCGACCAATTATTCATATGGCAGCTATAACCTATAGTCATCCGATTTTGACAAAACTTTGAAGAATTGTGTTTAAGCTTATCAAATTAATATATGCCAATTTTAAAGAGGTTTACATTGAAAACAAAAAAGTTTTTCTTACTAAGGCTGTTTTTCTAACCTTACTTTTGTATGACAGCTATACTATATAGATGTCCGATTTCGATCAAACTTAGTGGAATCATGTAAAACCATAGCAAACTAAGAAACACAAAGTTTGGAGGCGATTTCTTTAAATACAAAAAAGTTTTTCTCACTAAAAGTAGTTTCTCGACCAATTATTCATATGGCAGCTATAACCTATAGTCATCCGATTTTGACAAAACTTTGAAGAATTGTGTTTAAGCTTATCAAATTAATATATGCCAATTTTAAAGAGGTTTACATTGAAAACAAAAAAGTTTTTCTTACTAAGACTGTTTTTCTAACCTTACTTTTGTACGACAGCTATACTATATAGATGTCCGATTTCGACCAAACTTGGCAGAATCATGGAGAAGCATTAAAAACTAGTAAATACGGAGTTTGAAGACGGTTGCATTAAAAACAAAAAAGTTTTTCTTACTAGAACTAGTTTTTTGACCGATCGTGCCTATGGCAGCTATATGTTATAGTCATCCAATCCGGCAGGTTTCGACAAATGTGCAGCGTACTAGTACCAGAGGACTTTGTGCAAAGTTTGGTCTCGATAGCTTTAAAACTGACGGAGGAGATAGCGGACAGACGGACATGGCTATATCGACTCAGCTCGTCATGCTAATCAAGAATATATATACTTTATGTGGTCGGAAATGCTTCCTTCTATGCGTTACAAACAACTGGACAATTTCAATATACCCTCTGCAAGGGTATAAAAAGGTGTCAAAGGCAAAACATTTCTAAAATAACGGATTCAGATCTGTCTTCAGTTGGTGGGTGCTACCTTGCTATGGCCTGGCCTCTACTCTTGCTACGTCTGGGTCCATCAATTACAAGTGTAGCTTTGTCTGATTTGACCCGTAGAGCACTCGTCACTCTTCTCTATCGGCAGGGACCGAGTGAACTTAGCAAAGCAAAAAAATAACTCAAATTGTGAAAATAATAACTCAGTTGCCAGTGGCAACTGCTCTGCTAACATTGCCGACCCCTGGAAATAGATTCTATAAGCCCAACATACCCAACTTTCAGACTTTGACCAGAGCACCGCATCGAGTATAAACAGCAACAGCCAAAAAAGCAAAATATATATAAAAAAAAAAACAAAAAAAAAAAGCGCACACAAAATGTTAACGGAAAATGTCGAACCACGAATGTCGAACGACTTTTTTTGGGCCTGGGCTTGGGCCTGGGCCTGGAACTGGTCTTTCGCTTTGGCAACAACCAAATGCGTCTCTCTGTTTGTCTGTTTTATTTTACTTTTGCATATTTTTTGGCGTGTTTCAACTAGTACTGCGGCGCTGTCTCTACATTTTTCAAGTTGTCTGCGTTTGACGTGCACGGATGGGCGCTCCACTGCGTCGGCGGCAGCGGCGGCGGCGGCGGCGGCGGCGGTTGGCGTAGTTACAGTTTTGCCTTGTCGACCGTTGCCTCCTCCATTACCCAGCCCACCTCCCCCTGGCCAGCGTCTAGGCGGTTGTGGTTCGTTGCTTGGTTATCGCCTCGCTAGTGCCACTACTCACACAGCCAAAGACCAAGAGAGCGAGCCGAACCACTACCAACAACAACAACAGCAGCAGCAACAACAACTACAACAACTGAGCCTGTTTTTTAGTGCCTTCCGTAACCATTAAATTTTACGTTTTTATTAGCGCCAGCGCCAGTAGCAGTAGATAGGGTCGTGGCCCCCGCACCCACCCCACACGTCCAGCCGACCAACCAAACAACTACAACAATTTTTGAATATTTCCGTTTTGGCTGGCAGTTTTCGGGTTGCAGTTTTGCATGCATTTTGCAAAAAAACACAAAAAAAAAGAAAAGAAAAGGAACGAAAACAGATAAAAACTGAGAAAATGGCAAAATTGCATTGCGCTCAAATGTATGCTATGGTCGCTTTTTCGCTGCAGGCTTATCAACGTCTCAAATCACAAAGCGGCCGCCAGCAAAAGTTAACAAAGATAGCGCAGGAATTGTCGTTAGACACCGTTTGCATTTTTTTCATTCTTTTTGCTCATTTTGTGTGGGCGGCTGCGCATTAAATGAAGCTCAAACATGTTGAGCTACCCCTAAACAAAAATTGGTTGCAGGGGTTGGCGAAAAGCAGTTCAAGGCTGTTGGCTGTAAAGGCTCAAACCTCGTTCGTTTGCTCGCTTAGCTTCCACATACACACAAGTTCAGGTTGCAGGGCAGCCGGAGAAAACAGCTCTTATACAAACGGAGGGGGATTGAGTGAGTGGATTTAGTTCACAACTTCTTAAAAATGGATTCCTAGTTGTTGGCTTGCAACTAACTACAATATTCTAGATTGAATTTTGGAATTACTTAAATTCAACATAAATTATTCTGAAGTCGGGAAAATCCTACATATGGGCATTTCCACAAAAAGGTCCACCGACACGAAAATATTAAAAGTAGTTATAAACACTATATTTTGTCACATTTTCCCAGGGAAACAATTAAATTAAACTAAATTAAGCCAGTAGCAAATTTGCTCATAGCCCGTTTCAAGATTTTCGAACCCAAATTCGCGCAATCACAGTTTTTCTCATTTTTATACTTGTATGGCAAGTTTTTTCTTGAAAAATTGCCTATGGATTTCATTGACTTTTGATATCTAAAACTGTTCTAAGGGTCCGAAGGGTTAAAAAAGGTTGGATAAGAAGCTATATCACACTATGTTATTGCAATTAACTGTAAGTTTTTGCTTTGCATTAATCAGAAACCACATAAATATCTTGATGGAAAAAATGTCGCGTTCGACATGTCACGTAGCGACACAGATCAATATTTAATGAAAAAAAAAATACAGAAGATTTTCAAATCGAACAAAATACATTTGAAAGAGCAATTCATTGATAAGATATTAAATCAATTTGGGCTTTGTTGGGTCCTAAAGATTCGCTAAGCTTTGTCTTTATATACAGGGTTGTCCATATTCGACGGACCCATCTGGCAACGCCATAACTTTTGACAGAGATGTCAGATCGCTTAATGACATACCGCGTTTGAAGCGTCAGTCCAAGCAGATTTTTATCATGGAACAACAGAACAAGTCAATTGTGAAAACTCAACGTGCTTTTAAAAAATTAAAAAATGTGCCCATTTCACATTGAATGGGACCGTAAATAAGCAAAATTGCCGTATTTACGCCACTGAAAATCCTCAGGAGATTCAAGAAGTGCCTCTTCATGACGAAAAAGTCACAGTTTGGTGCGGCGTTAGTGCGAAAACGGTCATTGGGCCGTTTTTCTTCCAAAATGAAAATGGCCATGCTGTTACCATCAACCAGGAGCGTTATCGCGACATGATGACCAATTTTGTGATGCCAATTATTCGTCGAAAGCGTATGAGGCAGTTCTGGTTTCAACAAGACGGCGCTCCACCGCACACAAGTCGCATAACAATCGATTTTCTGAAGAAATTGTTTCCGGGCCGTTTGAAGTCGAAAAGTGGTGATTTGGACTGGCCACCGCGTTCGCCCGATTTGACGCCGCCTGACTTCTTCTTGTGGGGATATTTGAAGTCAAAGGTTTACGTTAACAAGCCAAGGACCGTAGAAGAGCTCAAGGACAACATTCGTGAAGAAATAGCCGCTATTCCGGCCGAAATGTTGGCGAAAACGATGGAAAATGATGCCGCGTTCGACAGAATGGAAATGCCCATATGCTGTATTGATGAGACAAATTGTGTAGCTCTCGGTTTCTTTGCTGCATTTTCACTTTGACCTTAAAAATCCGTTCTTATTTTGGTCTCGAGACAGGATTATTTGGTTTTCTATCAAAAAAACAAAAAAAAAATTGATACAGACCTTTTTGGGATTGTTTTAATACTTTCGAACTTGTTTGAAGTTCGATATAATAATCTTACAATCGGCAGAAAAGTTTAATAAGAAAACCATAATCATTTTCAGAACTTCCTCTTAAATCCCGTCCCATTTTAACCTCTGCTTATAAAATAGTTAACAAAATTAGAGATTACAAATTAATTGACTGATCAAGCTCAGCATCTTTCAATCTCTGGGCTTGTGTGCTTCTACTTTTCACACAAGAGAAAGAGATCCAAAGTTTAACATCGAACCCGAACTGAAAAGTTTGAGAAGGCTAGGGGCTAGTTACTTTACAGCTGGCGTCAACAACTGGTAAAGGTGACCTGATTTATAAGAACTTAAAGACATCCCCCGAAACAGGATCGAACCCATAACCTCTGGCACTGCAGGCATACACACACACTACCCGCTGTACCACACCCAAATCACAGAGCTTAGCATTACTTTGAAAAGATTATTCATTTATGGACTACGAAATGGAATTTTACTTAATA
>JAWNNO010003755.1:0-113039 GCA_035044985.1 Lordiphosa fenestrarum
AATTGGGTAGTTTTTGAGTCGAAAGTGACTTGTAGAACACTGAATATAATTTACTACTAATGTGAGTGGTTTTTACGACCTTTAAGCTAAGTAAATCTGAGGTCTTAGCCGGCTACAGGCAATTTTATGATTTTGCACAACTTACAAAGGAGGCTTGTAGATCGTTCAGCTTAGGAGGAACCTCCCTGGCCGTAACTCAACCACGTCTCCATGCCAGCGGTGGCATAACCGTTTGGGAATTCCAAAGCAGCATGCGCCCAAAAACATCGAAAGGCAGCTTAGAACTGACAGTGGTCTTTGAGTGTGTCAGTGTGTTTTTTTTTAGGTTTTTATGTTTTCACACTATTAACCCAGAAGTAATATTTGTTTGATTTAATTTTCTTTAAAATATTGATCACAATTCGTTAGAGCAGGTATATCTATCTTTTCTAACAATAATTGATTTCTAACTCCTATCGAGTCTTCACATGCCGAAGAGATGAAATAAATGGATCGGAGATGCCTCACCTCACCTTATTTTCAGAAAAATTGTCCAACAGTTGTTTGGCTTTATGGTCCATAAGATCCTGCATATTGGTTTTCTCAGAGACTCCCGTAAACTCCGTATGCATTGGTCGTGAATTTGTATTAGTAGTCGCAGTATTCTTGAATCCGGTTAAAAGGTCAACTTCGTGTCGCTTTAAACATGCCCGTAGTCTCTTATATATCTCTGTTGAAAGTTTTAAGTCCACAAACAAGGCCAAAGCTTCTTCGGAACCATAGATTTCAATTTGTGCGTTTAGGGGCGTGGGAATGTATTCCTTACTCCTAATCCTTAATCCATCGCTGAGGACTTGTAATCTACGACCTAACTATTTCATTATCCCTAGTATATTTAGCAGATAGCGCTTCCGTTAAATGTTCCGTGCTCCAATCACTGGTGGCATTGGCGAGTTTCTTTTTTCTTGTGAAATTTGAACACTCTTCCTTTTTTATAACGAAGTTTATTTTCTTGAAATTCGCTTAAAAGATGTTTGACTGTATATAGGCATTCGCAATGACAATCACTAAGGCCAAACAAGGTTCGTTATCGGCTTGGATTTGCCTACACCAGGTTTTTTTAAACCGTCAATTATAAGTGGCATGTTCTCGAGTGGGCGAACCATCGAGCTTATTTGAGTTGCGTACTCTTCGAAATTGAATTTGTCTACTTTACTGTAAAATGCCGGTTATGTAAATGATATATGCACATTAAATTGAGAAAATAAATGACTTTGGTGCCCACCGCTGAAAGAATAGGGTTAAATGAAAACAAATCAACATAATTGTAATTTGTTTTCTGCACCACGAGAACCTCAATTGCCACAGATTAAATATGAATAATGACAGTGCTGATTACAGCAATAGCAAATAGATTAGATAGCCCAGCCAAGTTGTGAAAACAGACATTCCAGCTGTAACCCAAGGTGGGTAAAAAGGTACTTTGCCCAAAATAGAAATGTGAATCATTCGAAAAGGGTGTTATATCGAGTTCATTTCCATAAACGATCTTGGTCTACTCTCCGGCCAGTAGCAACAACTTCAAAGTTGTGCATATTTTTTTATAGTGGCTGGTGACTTGCATATCGCATTTCCAAAGCCGCTAAAAGCTTTATCAGCTGTTTTCTATCTAGGTAGTGCCACACAGCTGTGCTGCGGCCCAACTTCAACTCTCTCCCTCACTCTCCAAAAAAAACAAAAGACAGTTAAAGCTCGCTCATTGGCCAACACACAAAGAGCTTTGGCCCTCGTCTGGCACTTTTAGTTACTATTATTAAGCAAAGTGACGGCAACGTTGTCGCAACGTTTTGCTACGCGACTCGATTGGACAGATCGAGATCGTTGGAACGCTTTTACCGTACGGTATTCGTTCGGGTTCTTCATTTCGTGCGTTCTTTTTGTCACAACGGCGTGGCATTTTTTTTCTTTGTAAAAAGGTTTTTTGTGCGCGTCGAGCTAAATTCTTGGGTGTAACTTCCGTTAGTGCTGGTGCTGGGCGGTAAAAGTAAACAACTGCAGAGATTTATCAACATGTTCATCATCAACATCATCATCATCCACTCGCGCACCGCAAACGTGTTTAAATGCCAATAATATGTTGAGTCAGACGATCATGTATCCGCGAGATACTTTTCCAGCAAAATAATTATGTTTTCTTTTGTCTCAATGTGAAATTCGTTGCCAAAAAAAAAATGTGAAATGAAAAGAGTTTGTTTTTTGTGTGTGTGTGTTGTTTGATGTTTTATGGAGAGCGCCAAAAGCCAAACAAATAAAAAAGCGCAGTCTCAAAATTTGCAAAACTGCTAGCAAAAAATCATTAAATTATGTGGAAATAATGAAATATTAAAGTGATCCAAATAAAATATCGAAATTACAAATAACCAAAAATAATCAAAAAAAAAAATATTTTGCTTAAAAAACCATATAAATAAACATTTAAAACTTTGTTCTGAAATTTTTTTAAATCAACTGAAATAAATATATTTAAAAAGAGGCAAAGGCAAAGTAGTTCAACACCATTTAACATTTTCTTTGATTTTATTTGAGACCAGTAATCCGCAGTTCATTTGCATCTATCAATAAATTGCTCTTAAGGCAGTTATAAACTGGTAGAAGAATGACGTCCATTAGTTGACATAAGCACGTTTCATACATACTATTTGTTGAGAGGCTTCAAAACCGTCAGATTGATATACTTTCGCTTAAGATGTGATTCTTTTTTCACAAAAATAGAGCTTGATGATCGAACCCATCATAGGCAACCATCACATAAGTCTGATGGTGAGCCTTCTAAAATCTCGGAATAAGTTCGTACACTTGTTTTAATGATTTCCCAAAATATACAAATCGATTATATCAAATATGAAATTTTTCAATATCCATATTTGATATATCGTGTCCACAAAACATCATTAAATGGATCATATTGTGGTTTTCTGAAACTTAAACAAAAACTTTAAAGTTATCAAAGAACGTCTACACCATAAAACTGCTAATGACCAGTGCAAGTGGTTGTTGAATTGGCTTTCTTTAAGATTAGGCTATGTTTAATGCCATGTACTAAGTCAAAGAAGAGATATGTTTCTGGTAGAGCAAATTAATCTGTAACATGCTTAAAATTATTCTGCTTTGGGTTTAAATTGTACTCGAATTGTTTGCCTAATTTACCTAATTTAAGATTATTGCAGAATAAATTCAATCTTCTTAGGAAAAATCAATCTTTCTTAATAATATTTATTTAATATCCCAATGTCACACGACAAAAAACTTATAAATTAAGTCATTGGTCACAAAAGGTGTTTCCATATAACATACAATTAATTTCGGCTCGGCTTAAGTATATCCGGAATAACCCTGTTTTCAATTCTGTTTCGTATTGATGTAATCCCATACGGATTGATTTATTTTTTGAGTGCTTCAAACCCTCTTTTCTTTTTTTCATCCATTCATAGAATCCATTTAATGGTTTTTATGGAAACACCACAAATGCACCGAACGACCGATTTCTATGGTCGATGACCATAGGCATTTTTTGATACATCGATTCTAAATATATCGATATATCGGCACATAAAATATCAATTCAGAATTACGCTTATCGTCAAACAGAAATATCGATAAATCAATCAAATATTGACAACCCTAGCATACTCTATATCGTTCTGTTTGTTTATCGATTTTTCTATATTTTCTCGTCAGTACAGAGAATTCGTCTGTGGACATTGTTAGCTCACTGGCAACGCAATGCTTTCGATTGTGTGTTGCATTGTGAGCAAGTGGCCGGTGTATGTACTGAGATCCAAGTCACGTGGTGTATTCAGATTTGATTTTCTGCTTGCGCAGTGGATTTCGACGAATTCTATCTTTTACGGCTTTGAAAGCTGGTGGCGTTCGCAAATTCCGCGGACGGCTGGACTTCGTCCGAAAGATTTCACCATTTTAGTAGCCAAATTTATGCAGACGGTTTTCGAGCGAGCCCCATTTAATGACAGTAATATAGGCATAAATGTCACTTGTCAAATAGCCGTCTAGTTGAAGTGGATGCGTTGAACGGTTCTCGAGAACGAGTGTGTTCGATAAGTGACCAAAAAAATTGCGATTACTACACTCAGGGAAAATGCTCTGATATTTTAAGATTTACACTTGGATTGTAATATTTTCAACATTGATTAGCGTTAAATATGATATTCGTAGAACGAAAATGGGCACACTTCAATTTGAGATGAAAATAGTTAACACGTTTTTGATTTGTTTATATTTAAACCTTTTGGTATACTTAATTTTTTTAGTAATGGATGCCCAGAGCACTATTCTTTCAGATTTGTTTCTCAAAGAAACTTCGAACTATATAAATTTTTAGCCTACTCTGTGGGACTAAAACTCTGCACCTTTAGACTTGCATACGATTGGAAAGCTGACTCAACCAGTCTCAATCTCAAACGCTTTCGTTGGCTCCTAGTTGGCTAAAACTATATTGAATTGCCTAAAACTATTCATCCATATATTTCTGGCATTTTGCAAAAAATTCGAGCGCTTGTAATTCTCAAATAAGAATTCCTTGCATTTTGAATGTAAAAGTTTTTAATTAAATTTAATACAAACGTGGTAAGATCAAGTATGATTTTTTCCTGAAATTAGGATACAAGGGAACATCCAACTTATTATTTTATGGAAACCAGGTTAAACAACTGTCGTAGAGCTTATTTTAATGAAGGAAGCGTTCCGTATCGTTAAGAGTAAGTGGGGTCGTGGGCACATAGGATGAGTACTTTTTAAGTTATGCCTCGAAAAGCAGATAAATTCGAGATTTCAAAGCCTGAAGGCTTTGACTTGATTCCTGCGAAACGATTATTTGTAAAGTCACCTAAGATTCGAATATATATTATTTATTTGGTATCCTGAATATCTGAAATTTAGTCATATGCCTAATGTGCATGATCTAAAGAGAGAGGCTTGATGAGTTTAAAAATTCCTTGAACACTTTCAAGCTTGATATGAGGTAATATTGTTCAGAAGATTGTTCTTAAAGTGAGAATTGTGTAATACAAATAAGAATACATCATTTCTACACTGTAAACCGATAATGTTCAAGCTTAACTTGAGTTCAATGCTCTCGGTATTCCCACCCTGTTGTACAGTATCGGAACTTAAAGTCTTCTTTGTCTTTTCTCTGTAGGTTGAGTCCCCCCAAAAACTGCCACTTTTTTCAAAGACAATCTTTAACTCTTAAGTTGAATGATATCTAATAGGAGCCTGCTACAAAGATGACAAAATTTGGGCAAGTCAAATGTTTTTGACTCACCATGTTAAAGGTTAGGCGTTAAATGAGCTCAGTGTGAATTGCATAAAAAAAGGCATTGAACTGTTTTACCTTTGCCTATTAAAATTTGTGATTTTTGGAGGTGTTAACTAGCCATTACTAGTGCCAGATAAATGGTTTTGGTAAAACATTAACAACCAGACTAGGTTTCTTGAATTGTGATTAGTTAGAAGGGATAAAGGTGAACACTGAAACCCAACTGCTACCAGAATGCAAAAATATATTTAAAAACGTATATAAAAATGTGCTTATGCGCGCCAATTGCAACCCTTCTCCCTTCCCCCACTTACAATCGGTCATTGACTCCATTAATTAACAAAATATTTATAAATTCGGATTTAATTAGCTGTTTACAAATGGCCACCACAAATTGCTGAGGCAAATAATACAAAATGAGCTATAACCAAAAACCACATACCAAAAAATAAATTACAACAATAACCGAAAGACTTCCCAACCTGAATAATGGCACAGCCAATAACAACAACAACAACTGCTGCTGCTGCTGCCACAGATCAACCCCCCAGATCAACCCCCCACAACAACAACAACAACAATAATGAGGCGCTGCCATTGACTACTCTTCCCAGGGATGTGGACGAGTTGACCTTTAATTTGCATCGCACACAGGTGCAACGTCATCGGCGCAGCATTTCACAGCTGATGGCCAGCATGGGTAAATTTTGTCATCAATATTGGCCAGGCTGAGATCATGTGTGTGTGTGTTGGTGTATTTTTAACCGTCTGTCTCATGCTTGGAAGTTCAGAGCTGTTAATGCTGGACCAGTTTACTAATTTGTTTTGCTTTGAGAATAATTGCAAGTATTTATGTTTGGTTTTTTTTTTATGTCTCTTACCGGTTTGACTAGCCGGTTATTCTTTTGGCGGCTGTCTTTGCATGTGAAAGTTAAACGAAATACTCATATTTATTGGCAATAACAAAACTTGCTTTTGTTTTTTGTAAATTAAACTTCAACTCCCAATCAATGAACGAAAAACACATTTCCATTTCTTATATAACCCCGAACTTCTTACATGCCTCACGTGACGATAGGCAAACTTGCGTGTCGTTCCCCCCCCCTGTCTAACGGTTTGCCATTCGTTGGTAGCCAATGATTCATAAAGTTCGCCTAAGACCCTCGCCGTATTGTGAATGCACATAACACGTTAACTGTCCATGGAGATACTTGTAAGCATATACATATATGTATTTAGTACACTGATCAAAATTACATGAAACACTAGAACTATTTCGATTTCTGAAACGAATTGAACACAGCAAGTTAACAGTACGATTCTTTTCAGCCAAGTATTTTAATAAAAAAAATAGAGGAAAGTTAACTTCGGCTCGGCCAAAGTTTGTATACCCTTGCAGCACGTTTTTTAACTAATTTGAAGGACAGGTCCACTGATAACAAACAAGTTTTTCCCAATAAGACTACTTTTCTGACTCTACTTTTGTATGACAGCTATACTATATAGATATCCGATTTCGACCAAATTTGGCAGAATTATGGAGAAACATTATAAACTAGTAAATACGGAGTTCGGAGACGTTTGCTTTAAAAACAAAAAAGTTTTTCTCACTAGAACTAGTTTTTCCTGCGATCGTTCCTATGGGAGCTATATGTTATAGTCATCCGATCCGGCCGGTTCCGACAAATGTGCAGCGTATTTGGACCAGAAGACTTCGTGCAAAGTTTGGTGGCGATAGCTTTAAAACTGACGGAGGAGATAGCATAGAAACATACGGACAGACGGACATGGCTATATCGACTCAGCTCGTCATGCTGATCAAGAAAATATATACTATATGTGGTCGGAAATGCTTCCTTCTATGCGTTACAAACATCTGGACAATTTCAATATACCCTCTGCAAGGGTATAGTAACAGTGAAATTTCTTATTAGTTTGAACCAAAATTTACCAATGGTTATGGTTCAGATTTGTGAGGTTCAAGGATTTTGGGCAAACGTTTTGGTTCAAACCTTGGTTCAGCCCATGCTTTATACAAGCTTATATAGCAATCGATCTTAAAACGACATAAACTGTACGGGAATCTAGTCGATTTTGGGTTGAATTCAAAGTATAATTTCGTCGTCGTACAGCTCATGAGCATCAAAGCAATGACAAAGTGTTGATATAAAGTATTGTGATGAAATACAAATTTTGAAGTGCTGAATGCGATTCCCTATAAGAATTCCGACAATTAATTCGGACAAAATTCGGAAAAAAAATTATAAAACTTGAGGAAGGGAAAAAAAAGAGGGAAAAAATAACTAGGCGAAAAATATTAAGGGAAAAAAAACAATTTATAAAAATTTTACCGTGGGTTTCGAACCATCATACCTATGGCAGCTATATGCTATGGTCATCGGATTTTGACAAAACTTTGTAGAATTGTGTGAAAGTAAACTTAGGAAATGCTTTCTCCTATTATTTTATCTAACTATTTTAATTCTGCCAGAGCTGTAGACCACAATTACCATTACCATTTAAATTTTTCAGATAATTAAATAAATTTCTGATAAAGATTTCTTAGTAATTGTAATCGTAACTTCCAGATTATTCAGTAAATATTAAAAAACATAATTACTTTTACAATTACTTGAATAGTTGTACCTGTAAACGTGGAATTTTGAGTATTTGTGCTTGAAATATTGAATTAATCATGCATTTCTAGATGTAAGCTGAAATTATTAACTAGTTTGAAAGCTCATACATCCAAACTGTATTAAGATAAGCCCCATTCTCAGACACGACCGGATCGGATGACTATATCTCATAGCTCCCATCGGAACAATCGGTCGGAAAACTAGTTTTAGTGAGAAAAACTTTTTTCTTTTTCATGGAAACGTCTCCAAGCTTGGTATTTATAGGTTTTTTATGCTTTTTTATAAGTTTGATGAAAATCGGATAACTATTCATACATTATAGCTGCCATACAAAAGATAGGTCTGAAAAACAGTCTTCGTTTCAAATACTTTTTTGTTTTTAATGGTAGCATCCTGCAATTTTGTATTTGTTTGTTTCACATGCTTGAACCCAATTCTACAAATTTTTGCCCAAATCGGATGACTATATCATATAGCTGCCATACGAACGATCGGTCGGAAAAAGGGTCGTTGTGGGAAAAACAAATTATTTTTGAAAATATTTAAGCGAGCACTTGCAAGGGTATAAATAACGTCAATCTGAGAAGCTCCAAAAAGTTTCTGATATTAGGAAGAGTAACCAAGCTGAGTTCTTTTATGATTTATTTTTAAATAAAACACAAAGTGGTGCAAAATGACTCAATCTTAGGGTAAATATTTAGACTTCCAAGCAGTTTTTCTGAGTGTATATAAATGTATCTAACAAATAAAACCATTTAAGTTGCAACAAGTTTCGATTTCTTTGGCTTTATTTCTAAATAATAACAGTTCATTGAGCTGAAAAGCCCTTTTTCAGGGGTACTAACTGTTTATTGTTTCATATTTTTTTTGCACAATTCATAAACAAAAGCCACCACAAAAACTCCCAGAATTTTATATTTATTATCAGTTGCACTCCTTGACTTACTTTATTACTTATACAACGGGCCTTTCAACTCTTCCATAGATAATATATGTATACGTTTGAACACACTTATGTAGTTACATTTTCTTTATCAAACAACAAACCCTCCGCTAATTAGTTATGTCTTGCGTTCTGTTAGTTGAGCTGATAATTTTTTATGGTTTGTGCGTATTTAAGCAATTTGTACCTCAATTTTATGAGTATTTTTAGGTGTGAATGAATTGGGTACCCGAAGGTTCAATGAAAGTGAAGAAGTTTAGGTTTATTGCAGTTAAAATGATGTTAAAATTAGATGACTTGTGTCATGTTTTACCTGAGAGCAAACATTTCTTTAAAGGCAAGTACAAACTTTCATAATTCAAACAGGAAATTGAAGTTTATATTTGATATTGATGAATCTTGATTATGAAGATCAAAAGAAGAACAGGCGGAGATAACTTAGACTGAGCTGTACCCAACGAATATATTTGGAATCTGCATGTCGGATAATATTTTTATTCTAAATCATTTAGAATGCTTCTAAGTCTGTAATACCTCATAGAGGAGGACAAAGTGATTCTTTCGTACAAATTTAGCAATTTTCCAAAAACCCTTAAAACCACAAAACATTTTTATTTCTATAATTTCTTATAAATGCTCTCCAAATCGACCCACTCGACATATTTTATTCAAGTTTTTATCGTACACTTTAGGGAATGTCAAGGCCCCAAAGCGTTTCCCATCCAAACCTCTTGAACATGTATAATAAATACACTTATAACTGATAAGTTAAAATACTTTTGATAAGCTCCACCTAATACAGAGAGAGTAAGAGAGAACAGTTGAGAGGTAGGCATTTCCCCCAAGTTGTCTAGAATTAAACTAATAAAGCCACTCACCTAAAAAAATCAAACATTTTGCGCATTTATTTTGAATGGATGTCACAAAGTACCCAACGACTGATAAGATTCCATAAAAATGATCACAAATCACAAACAAATATTAACCCAACCAAATGTCTGGCGTATATAATGGGTCAACACATATGCGACTAGGCCGAGGACGACACCTGTTGTGGTTAACTGCTAATCAAAGTACTTGACTCTTAAATGATTTATGTCGCCTAATGTTAGATAACTAGAAATGAAATGAAATGATACATACTGCTACGAGGAGCAGCTCTATAATCTATTAGCCTACACGTTGGCATAAATCAAATTTATGGAACTTATTAGCAAAGATAACACAGCCAGTTATAGACAATTGCAATTGTAGTGGGAGTACCACTTACTTATGATATAATTTCTTCTTCGTTCTATTAAAGAAACCGCACCCAAAAGATAAGGCAAATCCTTATTTATATAGAGATTCTATTTGTGGTATGAACGCCATTAGTCATATGATTCTTATCTCTTAATTTTTTGTATATTTTGGAAAAGTTTACTTAGCTCTGGAATTACGTGTACGAGCTTAGATGCATACACTTACCATCAAGGTTGATACCCGAACCCGGGTTCCTATGTCAAGTTCACACTTCTCAGTTATAAGCAGAAATAAACTTGAGTGCGTTGCTGCAGCAACTGGCCAGGTCAAAGCTTTTTATTGGCCTTGTTTAACTGAAATACAGCGAGAGAGTTTTGTAATGAATAATTGTTGAGTCTTTTATGGGGGCGATACACACACATACGTGCTTGCATTTAGTGCTGCAACTGATTGTTCTGTGGCCAAAGACTTGGTTTTAGATGTGGCCCTTTGTATTTCGGGAAGAGTTTAGTAACAACAAATGTTGTGTCTAAAGTGCGAATTACAAATGAAAAGCTTTGGCTTAACTTACTTCTACTTTTAGAGACTTATATATCACTTCGCTGAAGCGTCTTTGTGGTCAAAATCATTCAATAATTTTGGAGATTCATACCAAGCATATACCGTTACAGAAAACTATTCCAAAGAGAATTTTTTTCGAGATGGATACAAGGTTGTCAATATCGTATCGATTAAACCGGCTCGAGGTCATGTTATGCTTTCGCACAACTTAAAACAGAGACACAACAGCACAAAAGGAAGCTGGTAGATCGTACAGCTGTTTCAAGAGGAACCACCCTCTATCATCAGCGATCAATGCCTACCAACTGAACGTTTCTCAACAGTCTCTCCAGGCCTGCAGTGGCATAACCGTTTGGGAATTCCGAAGCAGAATACGCGCAAAACATCGAGAGGCAGCGTAGAAACAGACAGTCGCCTTTGTGTGTGTGTGTGTGTCCCTGGTTTCCCCGCTGCTAATAATAGTGACCAAAACGTTTGTTTGCATAAATGCATTCAAACGGGGGCTATATCGATCGATTTTCTCGATATATCGATAAGTCCTTACCTTGTGGATGAATTTGCGTACCTTAATTCGAAGTTGAAAAGTCCATTTCTTGAAAATATAAGTGAATTTTGAAAGGCCTTAGAAAATAACTACACAGAAAAAAAAATTGGGAGATAAAGTCAATCCCAAAAAAACATGATTTTATTTTGACATTCGGATTGAAATTTCAATCAAAGGTCGTTCTGGAGCCGAGATATCCGAGGAATGAGAAAATCCGGGATTGACCGACTTCTGACATCGTTTGGGATTGATTTAATCCCGGATGGCTTGATTTTTTTTCTGTGTATATATCGATATAACGATATTTCTTGTGCTAGATATATTGAATGTAGATTTGACAAACTTAATTATTGGATACTATCGTCTTTGATATTTTGGGATACTGCATACATATGCTCTATTTCAGGGTTCCTTTTGCTTGAGTATGAGTTTCTTACTGTGAATTGGTTTCTACACTGCCGTATGCAAGCTGTGGGCATCCGTGCATTCGTGAACTAGAACTGTAAAATTTCTAAAAAATACTCGTTAAAATAATCATTAAGTTTTTATAAGATCTTGGATCTTATCCAACAGGCTGAAGACTTTGTTTTTCACACGACTATAATATACTCTGTACCAGAGCTGTAAACTACAATTACCATTACCATTATAATTTTTCAAATAATTAAGACCGATTCCCAAATACCATTTTTTAGTAATCGCATTTGTACCTTGGAATTACGAATATTAGTGATTATTCAGTAATTATTCAGTGACTATTACAAAATAAAATTACTTTTACAATTACTTGAATAATTGTACCTGTAAATTGGGAAAATTGAGTATTTGTGCATGACTTTTTTCAAAATGTAGGTGGAGTGGCATAAATTGAAAATAAGTTCTATCTGTCCGCATGTGGTAGAAGCAGGGATGCAAACCGGTTCTGAACCGAACCGGTTTTGAACCGAACCGAACCGCTTATTCCAGCTATCGAACCGAACCGCAAACCGAACCGGCTTCCTTTAAGAATTGCTGAACCAAACCGAAAACCACAAATAAAATCGGTTCGGTTCGGTTCAGTTCTCTAACGAGTTATAAGACGGAACTCGCTTTCCCCTAGCCAATGATACTTATTAATTTGGGAATTTGAATCGTTTCCCTAAGATCATTTTTCTACATTTCGTTTGACTCTACATTCTTACCGATGCCGGAACTTTTAAGGATGACTTGACGAAAATTTAAGAACAAGTAATCTTGCAAGTTTTCTGTAATTGCCCTCCTATCTCTTATAATACTACCATCAATCTACATTCTTTCATCTAGTGGACAATATTTGGAATTTTCTGTAATAATTCTTCACCTTAATTCAATCCTAACCAGGGGAGTTTTTACACTTTTCTATTCTAATCTTTTCTAGCCGACATTCTCTGTTTTCGAAGATCGTTCCTCAAGGAACATATAGACGAATCCTTTGAATCCGGACATAATATATTTGGGACAATCTTCTAAAGATTTTAAAGATATTCAAATAGGAATTCAATTTGAAAGTGAGCAAAAGTCACATGCCAATAGAAATCATAATGTACATTTATGAACCACTGAACCGAACCGGAACCGCGGTTCAGTCAGCTCAAAAAACCATGTAATGAACCGAACCGGCGGTTCTGAAACTGTCTGAACCACTGAACCGAACCACTCTTTATATTCGAGTGGTTTGCATCCCTGGGTAGAAGTTCACGTTCCTTTTAAAATATATACAACCCCCGTTTAAGTAAGCTCTTTCTTGATTAATATTCATAGGTCATATTTTCGGATTTCTTCGGAATTTCGGAAAAACTTCTTTCTGTTCGAGAATTGTTCTTAATTCTACAAAATTGTATCCCCTTAAGCCCGTTCTGTAGCCTAATCATAGAATGCTTTTTCGTGTCAAAGCTCACCAAAGGTGTCTCTACTTTGAACTTTTACTCCAATAAAACAAATATAATGACTTCTTCTTAAAACTAAAACCAGTATCGTAATATTTTGGTTAAATTGCGAAAATCTAGTATTAAAATGATACCAAAAGTGTGACAATAGAAATAACAAAATGATAATTGCTTGTATCGAATTGTTACTAAAAAGACAGTTGAATACTCAATAGTTTCAAACTGATGACTAAATTGTGGACTTTTAATGACTTATTTGTATAAGGTGTAAAATTAGGCCTGTGGACAACTGCAGGAGATGTGTAAATAATGCATCGATTATGATTTATGAATTGATCCACTCCGAACCGAACCCTACTATTTAACTCCTTAAAAACCCTTTCCCCACTCTAAAGTGAATATTATCAACCCCTATAAATTCATGGTCCTTCGAGCCGGATCTGTTTATGCTTACGAATTCGATTTCAGGGATTTGGTAAAGCTTTGATTTTCCAGTATCGATTAGAGAATTCTTTTAAAACCTTTGCCATAGAGACAGTCGCATGCTGATAAATATGTTATGTAAATTTGTTTTTTTTTGATTAGAGCTACATTTAGAATTTTATTATAACATACTGGGACTTAATTTTATGCCAGTGCAATCTTAGAATAGTTGTAAAACAAATACGGCTTGTCAAATACCGCTTTGAATGCTTCATCCTATAGCAAATCTATCTTGTACAAACTAATATATGTCTGTTTGTACTATACTTATCGAATTCCTTTGTCAGAATTGTAAAGTGGTGGACATATATATGGTATATAAAACTAGTTGAAGTACAATTGACAGAACTATATAGTGTAGATAAGATCTGCAATACGATGAGATAACATAGTTATAGTATGTACAAATTGGCAAGCAAGCACTTTAAATTCCTGAAATTGTTGTACAAATTATTTTAAGCATATTCAACTATTTTTTAAACATGAAATGTGCAATTCATTTGGCCATTTCCATTGCTTTTTGAGGCTCTATCTGTAAACACCTGAGTCATTAACCGTAAAGCGATACGAACGTGGTCAAATACATTAAGTACTTTAGTCGAAACAACCAACTCAATTTTAACTAATGAAAAACTGGGTGAGAGTGTGTGTGAGTGTGAGTGTGTGTAAATATTTGCACCAAGCGATGTTTAAGTGTGAAGTTTAACCAGTTCCCTGCCTCTCGCTTTGTTTCTTACAGCTGAATACCCCATAGATGATGTCTACAGACCCACCCACTTCAGTGGCTATATCAATCGTGGCTATGATGATGTAGATTATTTTACACAATTCGAGGCCATGGCCGGTACCACAAATGGTGTGGCTTTACCGCCCTATACCAGGGAGGAGTATGCCGACTTCATCGACGAAGTCATTGTTGAGGCGGAGAATATGGAAAATGAGGAGGAGGAGGAGGAAGAGGAGCATCAGAATCGTTGTCTACCTGAATTTCAGTTCTCATTAGTCGACTCGGAATATGATGAAACGCTGGCGTTTCCGGATTCTGTAACCATTTTATCCAATGTGGGCGATAAGCCAGTTTTGGTGGAACGTAAAGAGACCACAGATGACGATGATGAGGAATTTGATGATGATGAAGGAAATAGTGTGATAATGCGTCAGGAGATACCATTTCCCAGTCTCTATGGGGCCAGTGTTAAGTTTAACTCATTTCAACGGAAAGTCTTTATACCTGGACGTGAGATACATGTGCGTATCGTGGATACAGAACGAAGTGTGACCACACATTTGCTTAATCCCAATTTGTAAGTATTTAAGTAAATAGTAAGTAAATAGTTTTTTTTAAAAAAAGGGTGACCGTTTTAAAAATTAAATCTGTTTTTTTTGGCATTTTTTGGTTGGGTTTAAAACCTTACACCCCTGTCTCGTTAGAAACATTAAGAAAACAATTAAATTTAAAAAATAGTGTGACCGTTCCAAATACGAAAACCCGATTTCTTTGTTTTGCTGTTGTTGGTTTTTAAAACTTACCCCCTATCTCGCCAGATACATCTAAAAACCACAATTTTAAAAAAGGTGTGACCGTTTCAAAAATGAAAAGCCGTTTTTCTATTTTTTTTTATTTTTTAACCCTTACTCTAAGTCCGACCAGTAAAACTAAAGATTGAAAAAGTGTGACCATTTCAAAAATTGAAACGGGGTTCTTTATTTATTAATTTTTGAAGGTGTGACTGTTCATAAAATGAAACCCTGTTTTTTGTGATTTTTTGTTCTTGACTTTTAACCCCTTTTTCATGTCTCGCCAGATACATTTAAAACGAGAGCGTAAGTTAAAGTCGGCCCTGCCCGACTTCGAAATACCCGTTACTCAGCTCAGCTCGGATAAGTATGCAACATTTTTTTAACTCGGCCATTTATTATCCGATCCTTTTGAAAATTTGTGAGATTGTAGATATTGGCCACATAAACTACACTGCCAAATCTGAGCACGATATCTTAAAAATTGTGGGAGTTATTCAATATTTTTTATTGCGGGGGCGGGAGGGGGCGTGGCCAAAATTTGAAGCAAACTTGATCTGCCTACAGACAATACTAGCTTACGTATAAAATTTGGTTGCTCTAGCTCTTCTAGTCTCTGAGATCTAGGTGTTCATACAGACGGACGGACGGACGGACGGACGGACGGACGGACGGACGGACGGACGGACGGACGGACGGACGGACGGACGGACAGACGGACATGGCTATATCGACTCGGCTGTTGATGCTGATGAAGAATATATATACTTTATGATATCGGAGATGCTTCCTTCTGCCTGTTACATACATTTGCACGACTTTAGTATACCCTTTTTACTCTACGAGTAACGGGTATAAAAATGTTAAAAAATGTGACCGTTTCAAAATTAAAAACACGCTTTTTGTGTTTTTTTTTTAGTTTTCAACCTAAACTCTATGTCAGGACAGAAACATTAAAAAAAGTAAAAAAGTGTGACCGTTCAAAAAATGAAAGCCCATTTTTTTGTGTTTTTTTGTTGTTGGTTATTAACCCTTACTCCCTCTCTCCCCAGATACACCATCGAACTAACCCATGGACCTTTCAAGTGGACCATCAAGCGACGCTACAAACACTTCAATTCTTTGCATCAGCAATTGAGTTTCTTTCGCACCTCCCTTAACATACCCTTTCCCAGTCGAAGTCACAAGGAAAAGCGTACCACTTTAAAGGCAGCCGCTTGTACCATGGCCGATGAGTCAACACTGAAAGATTTACCCGCCCATACCAAAGTCAAACACTCGAGTACACCTGCTAATAATAACACCACAGTCCGACAGATGATAAGTCCCACGCATAGTTCCATTTTGTCGGGTCTTACGCCACGGCGTAAGAAACGTAAAAAGAAGAAACGTAAGCTGCCACGTTTTCCCAATCGTCCGGAGAGTTTAATTACCGTGGAAAATCTCTCCGTACGCATTAAACAACTGGAGGATTATCTGTACAATCTACTGAACATTAGTTTATATCGTTATCATCATGAGACGGTAAGTGATTCCGTAGCTTTCCATCGAGCAGCTTATTAACTTCTTCTCTACCTTAGCTCAACTTTGTGGAGGTCTCCAATGTGTCCTTCGTCTCGGGTCTGGGCATCAAGGGCAAGGAGGGTGTCATACTCAAGCGTACCGGCTCCACCAGACCAGGTCAGGCGGGGTGCAACTTCTTTGGCTGCTTCCAGAAAAACTGTTGTGTACGCTGCAATTACTTCTGTTCGGATGTCGTTTGTGGCACCTGGCGTAATCGTTGGTTCTTCGTCAAGGAGACCTACTTCGGTTATATACGACCCACCGATGGCAGCATTCGAGCCGTTATACTCTTCGATCAGGGCTTCGATGTCTCCACGGGCATCTATCAAACTGGCATGCGAAAGGGTCTACAAATACTCACAAATAATCGTCACATTGTCCTAAAATGTTGGACACGGCGTAAGTGCAAGGAATGGATGCAATATCTGAAGCAAACCGCCAATTCGTATGCCCGCGACTTCACCTGTCCCAATCCACACATGTCATATGCTCCCATGCGGGCCAACATACAGGCCTCTTGGTATGTGGATGGCGCGCAGTATATGAGTGCTGTGGCCGATGGACTGGAAGCGGCCACTGAGGAGATTTATATAGCCGATTGGTGGCTAAGTCCGGAGATCTATATGAAAAGACCTGCCTTGGATGGTGATTACTGGCGCTTGGATAAGATATTGCTAAGGAAAGCCTTGCAGGGTGTGAAGGTGTTTGTGCTGCTGTACAAGGAGGTGGAAATGGCTTTGGGTATTAATAGCTACTACAGCAAAGCTACCCTGGCCAAGCATGAGAACATCAAGGTGAGTGGGATGCAGGAGAAATGCAATAGTTGTTAAGCTAATGATCGAAATTTCTTAATTTTTTAATTTACTCATGGAAGTTCCACTAAAGTATTCAAAATCAGGACAAACCCAGCAAACATTTTATCAAGTTTTTGATTCGATTTGATTCCTCGGTTCTTTCTTTGATCAGAAATTATACTCTAGTGGGAAGAAAAGGATACCCTAGCCCAGACTCATCTTGAAGAGTCGATCTTAACCCGTTTTTCTGATCAGTTTTGACTCACTTCCGAGTCATATTTGCAATCATTTGCGAGTCCTTTTAAGACGTACTTCCAATCATCTACGAGTCGTCCTATAACCGTACATTATAGTTATCTTTTTTAAATCATCAAAAGGTATTCAAATTGACTCATCAAGTTGGTTTTAGTTGAAATGATCCTCCAAATGTTGGGTGAGTGGGCGCGCTTGAAGGACTAAATATTTGGGTGTCGAATAGAGCAAGCCATAGCCTCGAGAACGTAGCACAGTTCGTAGTCCAATGGATTCAGGTCTGGGCTGATTCCCTAGAAATGAAGTGCATGCTTGAGTCGTTTTTGTCTTATGAGCTGAAACGGAGTCTTGTTTTTCAAATAACATCGTGTTGAGAGGCTTCAAAACCTTTTCAAAACGTCGGATTGATACACTTTCGACGAAGTTTTGATTCCTTTTTCACAAAAATGGAGCTTGGTGACCGTTTCCTAGGCGACACCCCACCAAACTGTCACATAAGCCGGATGATGACCTCTCTGATCTCTCGGCATGAGTTTGGAAGCTTATTTTGAAGACACAGCAAACACTCTATCGTTCTGTTTGTTGAACGATTTCTGTATGGTGAAAATTTTCTTGTCACTAAACAGAATTCTTCTGTGGGCATTGTTCAAGCACATGCGACGCAATGCTTTCGATTTTTTGTGCATTGTGAGCAAGTTTCCGGTGTGTCCCTTCTATGAACTGAGTCCGAAATCACGTTTTTTGCCTTGCTTATATACATCTCACGTGACATGGTTTTCTGCTTGCGCAGTGGATTTCGACAAAATCAATTTTAAGCGGCTTTGTTGGCTTGTGGAGTGCGAACGGTATTTTATTCCATTACTATCCACAAATAACTGCACGGTACAATACACAAAGTCTCGGATGATTTTCAAGTTAAGGTCAGGTTAAGGCATGTTTTGTCGGGAACCTGCATTTTGTTTGTTTTCAATCAATTATCCCAAACAATTGTACCATTTCTTTAGGCGAGACCAAACAATTAAAAGTACTTACAATTTTTGATCAGATTTTCAAAGGGAAACAATTAAATTAAACTAATATAAGGCAAACTTGCATTAATTTATAACTCATTTCGATATTTTCAAATGCAAGGCAGAGCAATCCCGTTTGGTCTCGTTCTTAACGTTCTTTTGCACCTTTTTTTATTTCTTTATTTTTTTCCTAAAAAAGTGCCTATTGAATATTGCTCTCTAGACTGAACTAAGATTGTATAAGAAACCATTACAAACTAAATGATTGAAATTGACAGTAAGCTTTGGCAATGCAGAATAAAAGAAACCACAAAAATAATCATAGAATGTGTCACATAACGTAACGTAACGTAACGTTTTTCAACTAATCAGCTATAGTTATATAGTAACATAATTGCAGGTCGTTGCTGACATTAACATTTCTATAAAAGTAAAAAGACCCACTTCAATATTCAGTCACATCAGGTATGCCTTTTTTCTGCCAATATCTTGGGACCTTCTCTTTCCACAACTTCCAGCTTATACATTACAAAAAAAAACATTTGCATAAGCTTTTCAATCTATCACTCAATTCGTCTGTCATTCAATCTTTTTAAAAAGAGTCTTTTATTATTAGTCTCCATAAAATGGGTGGGAAGTCGGATATTTCAAATTACAGAGGCATTGCTAAGCTATTCGCCATTCCGAAATTATTTGAAGAGATTATAATCGCCACATTGCAGCATTATTGTAAATCTGGTTTCATAAAGCGTCGGCCAACAACGACCAATTTGCTTGAATTTACTTCTTTTGTTAATGAAGGATTCCTTGTGAAAAAGCAAACTGATGTCATTTTGCAAAGCCTTTGACTCTGTCAATCATGATCTTCTCCTCTTTAAGCTCGATCGACTAGGATTTCCATCCTCTTTTCTGCTTTGGGCCTCGTCCTATCTAAAAGATCGAACTCAAAAAGTTCTGCTTCGTTCTAACACTTCAAAACCTGTGTCTGTAACCTCTGGTGTACCTCAAGGTAGCCAAGTAGGTCCTCTGCTCTTCACTGTTTTTACACCCTTGCAAAGGGTATTATAATTTTGCCCAGAAGTTTGCAACGCATAGAAATATTAATTTCCGATCCCATAAACTATATATATTCTTGATCAGGGTGACGAGCTAAGTCGATTGAGCTTTGTCCGTCCGTCTGTCTGTTTCTTTTCTAACGAGCTGAAATGTTGCACAGAGTCTTCTTTTTGCTGCACACTACTAATATGTCGGAACCGACCGGATCGGATGACTATATCTCATAGCTCCCATAGGAACAATCGGTCGGAAAACTAGCTTTAGTATGAAAAACTTTTTTCTTTTCAATCGAAACATCTCTAAACTTTGTAATCGTAGGTTGTCTAGGTTTTTTTTATAATTCTACCAATTTTTATTAAAATCGGACAACTATATGGTGTAGTTGCCATACAAAAGATAGGTCTGAAAAACAGTCTTAGTTAGAAAAACTTTTTAGTTTTTAATGGTAGCATCCTGCAGTTTTGTATTTGTTAGTTTCACATGCTTTCACATAATTCTACAAATTTTTGGCCAAATCGGATGACTATAATATATAGCTGCCATACGAACGAAATGGGAAAAGAGTATTTTTTGAAAATATTTAAGCGAGCACTTGCAAGGGCTGCATCTGCCAAATCTGACGTAGGGTTCCAGGCTCCTACACTCATGTATGCCGTTGACGTTAAACTTACTTTATCTTTCAACAACCCGATTCATTCTATTTGATTGCAAGATGATCTTAACTCCTTGCAGTCTTGGTGCTTGGTAAATCATTTGCACCTGAATTGCTCCAAGTGCATGTTTATGACTTTCCAACGATGGAAACCATTTCTGGTTTCCCATGCGATTGGTAATGGTGTACTTGGATTCATTAAACGTTGGTCGAAGGAATTTAATGATTCCTACACCACTAAACTCCTTTATACTGCTTTAGTTCGTGCCGTGTTCGATTACTGCTCATCCCTATGGTGTCCGCAGTATAAAAAGCAAGTTGATCGTATTGAATCAGTTCAGAAACACTTTTTGCTTTTTGCCCTTCGTGGCCTAAACTGGGACCCGAACCTTCGTTTGCCATCGTACTCCAGAAGACACTTGCTACTAGACCGTAGAACAGTCTTAGGTGTTTCTTTGCTTCATAAGTTAATTATCGGTGATGTAGATTCTTCCGAACTCTTCTCTGTTCCTTCATTAGAAAGGTTCTGATAAATTGGATTTTTCAAACTGTTTCCCACTTCCTAACCCGCTTACTGATAACATCTCCATCTTCTAGGTCATGCGTCATCCGGATCACTCCAGGGGTGGCATACTGTTTTGGGCCCATCACGAGAAGATTGTGGTGATAGATCAGACCCATGCCTTTATAGGTGGCATAGATCTCTGCTATGGTCGTTGGGATGATCATCATCATCGGCTGACCGATCTGGGTAGCATTTCGACAACCTCCAATTCGGGTAGCAATCGGCGTACCCCCACTTACAGCAGCCACAACAACAACAACAACAGCAGCAGCAGCAACAAAGATGACACCGACTCGGCCTTCGGTTCACGTAAATCCTCGCGAAATGCACACTATGATACCACAGCCAAGGGACCAGCACCCTCACCGCCCACCCCAGCCGCCGTTGAACCCAACTCAAGCATCGAGCTGCATACACTCAAACCGGGCGATCGCCTATTAATACCCACCGATCTACTCTCCTCCGCCTCCACAGAGCTGGGTGCGGCAGATTCCAGCAACTTGGAGGGTTTGAAACTGAATACGCCCGAGATGGAGCGTAAAAATGTGCTGGATCGTCTCAAGAATAATGCCATGAAGGGTGCACGCAAGGGTAAAGATTTCATGCAGCGTTTGACCACCCAAGAGCAGAGCACGCAGAGTGTCGAGGAGAAGGACACGGTGTACAGCATAGACACAGTGGATGCCAGTCAACTGGAGGAGACCTTGGCCTCCACCTCGGCGCAGCAACAACCGTCCAACCAAATACTCAGCGAGTTCTATGGCCAGGCCAAGTATTGGTTTGGCAAGGACTATTCCAATTTCATACTCAAAGATTGGATGAACCTGAACTCCCCGTTTGCAGATATAATCGATCGAACGACCACGCCCCGCATGCCCTGGCATGATGTGGGCCTGTGTGTGGTGGGTGCGGCGGCCAGAGATGTGGCCCGGCATTTCATACAACGTTGGAATGCCATGAAGTTGGAAAAACTGAGAGATAACACCAAATTCCCCTACCTTTTGCCTAAGAGCTATCATCAGATCCGATTGAATTCGCAGCTGCAGCAACTGCAGCAAAGACGTCAGCAGCGGGTCACGTGTCAGCTGCTCAGAAGTGTTTCCGCCTGGAGTTGTGGTTACATTGAAGCCGATTTGGTGGAGCAGAGCATACACGATGCCTACATAGAGACCATCACCAAGGCGCAGCATTATGTGTATATAGAGAATCAGTTTTTCATCACGATGCAGCTGGGTATGAGTGTGTCGGGTGCGCATAATGGTGTAAGGAATCAGATAGGTGAAACGCTGTTCAAGAGGATTGTACGGGCGTACAAGTGAGTACAGGCTAATCCTAAGGTTGAGTGCTTAATGTACAACTTCAACTTCTTTCAGGGAACGTAAACACTTTCGGGTGTATGTGATAATGCCACTGTTGCCCGGCTTTGAGGGTGATGTGGGTGGCAGCACGGGTATAGCTGTACGAGCCATTACCCACTGGAACTATGCCTCCATATCCAGGTGAGTGGACCAAGGAGAGGATTTCATAAATCTATACCTAAACCTATACACTTTCATTTCAGAGGCCGCACCGCCATTTTGACACGCCTACAGGAGGCGGGCATCAAGGAGCCACACAACTACATCTCATTCCACAGTCTACGCAATCATTCCTATCTGAACAACACACCCATCACCGAACTCATCTATGTGCATTCCAAGCTACTCATCGCCGACGACCGAGTGGTGATCTGTGGCTCTGCCAATATCAATGATCGTTCCATGATTGGCAAACGAGATTCGGAAATTGCGGCCATAATTATGGACGAGGAGTACGAGGATGGACGCATGAATGGCCAGAAATATCCCAGTGGTATTTTTGCCGGACGTCTGAGAAAATATCTGTTCAAGGAGCATTTGGGTGAGTTGAGGGTTAAGTGTCTGATATCTAGGTGTTCCTTGAGAGACTCCGGGCTAAATAAACTCAGCTATTGATGCTATATGCTTTACAGGGTCGAAGATGCTTGCTTCTGACTGTTACGTACATTTGCAAGTCTTTAGTTTATTCTTTTTACTCTAAGAAAAAACTATAGCTTCACATTTTCACCTGCAACTTTCTCAATCGGTTTTCAACCGAACCGGTTCGAAGCCTCAATGTTGACCTATTTTTCACTATGAACCAAACCAAAACTTAAACCGAACCAAAAGCATAACCAAAATGAATCTTTAACCTGCTATGAACCCAAAATTTCCATAAGGTTCAACAAAAATGACATATTGAGGAGTGTCCCAGAAATCTCTAGAGATTTTTGTATAAACGATTGAAGTTTGAACTAAGCCAGGGAAACCTTAGATTGAAAATGTCAGGAACAATGCAGGCCATTAGATTATAGAGAAGCGAAACCGTAGGCATAAAATCTACTCAGTCTTGAATAGTCGGTTTGAAATTTCTTAACTTTTGTCTTCGAATCTGGTAGCCCAGCATATAGGCTACATTTCACATGGAAAAGTAAGCCATATTAGCTCGAAATGAAAGCATTATTACGAAAATCTCTGGTACACCCCCGATTATAACAGCTGAACTATTTCCTAGTGATTTTATTGCTATCAGGTCGAATTTTTTTAAAAGTTTATAGTCTAGATTAGACACCCATTATAGACTATGATCAGTGGCGGATCTATGTATGAAACCTGCTCAGAGAATCAGCATCTGTCTTCTAGATCCGCTACTACCTATGATTACTCGATACTCGATTCCAAAGTTTATTGAACTATTCCCAAACCTAGAAGCTAACAGACACATTGATAGTTTTCTTAAACATGCGTTCAACTCTTACTAAAGTATTTTAAACTGATACTTGGAATCTTCTAAACGACCCTCAGCTCAAGTTTAACCTAACCTTATACAAATATGCAGAAATTCCGAATCACATTTTCAGTTCTTTTCAAATTAATTGTCTTTCTATTTAAAGTCTAGTTTCCTAAAGTGATAAAAAAAATTATTAAGAGTTTAGGACACTTTAAAAAGTGTTTCTTTTCATGTGAAGTTCGACGTATAGGTAAAAATATATGTTCTTCCTTTATGAAATTCAGAACTAAATCGTGAAAAACGTGAACCTGAAATTGTCATTGGTAAATTTTGCTGCAAACCCGCTAATCGGAGCCACAGTCCTTATAAAAACCTTGGCAAACCAACGAAAAAGATGTAATTGAACTTTGGAAAACACCTGTAGAAACAAAACTAAAACACCAAAGAACATATGCTACGCTTTTAAATGCAATGACCACCTACTGCGCCACTTGTTGAACTGTAATTGAGTGGAGCTGATAATCAAATCTGTTCAGGATTTGGCGACCTTTCTTTTTTACCAAGCATTAGTAAAGCAATTACAAGCAAACCCGCAGAAGGAAGTATTTAATTTGGTCCTGTCGTTTTCAAGTTAAAATATACAAACAAACCACGATTCAGTTTAATAAAGATATATAGAAAGAGATTAGAAAAATGGGAAAGGAAACTGAAAACGTTCCAGCCCGACTATAATATACACTGTATCAACAAAATCGGATGCTCTCTATGAAATTTGAAAGCAGGACACGCGATGCGGTTAATTTTAGAAGTCTCTCCCAGCTTTCAGCATTTCAGCAGGCATTTTCAAAAGGTTTTTGGCCATGTAACAACAGAGACTTAATTACATTGATAAAACCTTCAAACACCTTGAAAACGTTTTTGCTTTTCCCAAAACGGAAAACAAAACCACGCAGTGTTTTTCTACTTCAATGAGAGCTCGATGTAGCGTTTTTTAATAGTCCCCAAGTACTTATAATGTGTCTTGTAGATAAAAAGGAATATGCAAACCGACTTGGAGTGTGACTGGAAAAAAGTCGGCTGATGAGAGGCTCTTGAAACAGTATTGTACAGACAAGCTATGGCATTCATCTTTGTTGATTTGTAGTAATTATTGAATTATGATTAACTACTAATTATGACAACTACTTTGACGAAAATCTCAAGTCACTAAACTCGATAAACATAAAATGTTTCTCACGGGCTTACAGAGTTACCCAAGAGCACCCAATGCTTGCGTAGTCACCAATCCAAACGAAAAATAACTCTAAGGCAACACCAACCACAAAAAAAACGAGAGAGAAAACAGGCTATTGCCTTTTGTTATCTAATGCAAACGCAATCCTTCGACGCACAACAACATTAGTTAGACAAACGCTTGAGAATTTGCACATACAAAAAAGAAAAGGCGTGATAAATGCAATCTTCTTTTCTTTAGAGTAATTCCCGCACTAGCTGGTTAATCCGTTTCGGGATCCCATGTTCTTAAGTTAGAAACAAGAACGGAAAAGTGTAAATAGTATTATATTTACAATTACTCAGTGTAAGGCTGGAATGTTGTTTTAACCAAAACTTGTGTGGGTCTCCACTTGTATAAAGTGAAGGCCCTTTGAATGAATGTAGAGGAAGAAGAGGAATCTTTTTGTGAGCAAAAATTACTATCCAACTTGATTTAAATGATCCTGCTTTGGGACTATGAAGTGTACTCGACTTCTTAAAATTCTATAAAATTGTGACACAAGAGAGTTGATATAATAAAGCTAATTCACTTTGCTTTTTTTAGATTATACAAATTTTAAAGCAAAATTTTATGAAAAAATAAATATGATACTTGTAGTCCATAAATTCTAAAAACTTGATGATATCTAAAATGTGTAAATCTAGTTAAATTAAGAGCACAATCGTCTATTAAGAAGTTAATTTTGTGATTTTTTTTCACAGATAATTTTGAAGAATTTTTTGAACTTGGGAAAAAAGGAAAAATTTTCATAAAATTCATATTTGAATCTGAATAATGGTATTTTGGGAATTAGTACGAATCTACGGTTTTGGTTATTCGTAAATTTTATTCAACTAAGTTTACGTACAAACAAATTTGGTTTGAATAGGTTAATAAATGCGGCTACAGGACCCAAAAATGTGAATAAACCTCGTTTAACACTAGTTTATGATATTAACTAGGTTATCTGAGGACTTGCGAAGAGCAAGACAATATAAATCAAGAGCTTAGGCTAGAATTCATAAAGTACAGATAATTTAGGAAAATATTTTATTATTTTGAAAGAAGATACTGAACGAGAATACAAAAAGTTATCCATATGCAGTAGAGTGTATCTCTCAAACCCATACGCTGTCTTTTGATGTTTGGCGGGCTTTGAAATTCCCAAACAGTTATGGCAACGCAGGCATGGAGAGACGGTTGATGGACTAACATAAACACATATGCATTTAATTTGAATTTTTATGCTAATTTGGATATGTAATTTAATTTTCCTTAAATCTTTGGAACTACATAAAACAATTCCCCCTACTTATTCCCTGTTGTGCAGGTCTCTTCGAAGAGGGCTCTTCTCGCTTGAATATGGACATTAGCGATCCGGTTTGTGATAAATTCTGGCATGGCATTTGGCGTTACAATTCCACGCGGAATACCGAGATCTATGACGAGGTATTCAAGTGTATACCCACAGATTTTGTGAAAACCTTTGCCAGCTTACGCAAATATCAGGAGGAGCCGCCTTTGGCCAAAACTGAGCCCGAATTGGCCGCCAAGCGTGCAAATGAGATTCAGGTGGGGTTTTTCTTCTACCTAATAATCATTTTGGTATCTATAATTCAGTAAATTTCTGTCTCTCATCCACTTAGGGCTATCTGGTCGACTTGCCTTTGGAGTTCCTCAACAAGGAAGTGCTTACCCCGCCGGGTACTAGCAAAGAGGGCCTCATACCTACCTCTGTCTGGACATAGTCTGCTGCCAAAATGTCTTTAAGACAATTCTTAGTTTAAGTACAACCACGCCTATACATTTGTCGGAAGAATAGATCTAACCTCAGTTAGTTGTACAATCCCTTTTTTTTAATAAGCCCACCAAGTCAAGTCAAAACTATTTGTGTATATAAACCTCTATTTTCCCGCCCTATTGCTAGTTAATTTATTATACGTTCTATAGACATCCACCCCCTAATAGTTATACGAAGCCTAATTGTTATTTATCTATTATACAGTATTTTTAGAACACGTTCTAAAGAAGTTTATTAAAGTGATGTGAATAAAAACGAAACTATATCTAAGTTTTAAGCGGAACAAAGATATGATTTTAATACTACAATAGACTTATATCTTTGGTTTTGGACAGTAATAAGGTCTTGTGATGTGATGTGAATAAAAACGAAACTATATCTAAGTTTTAAGCGGAACAAAGATACGATTTTAATAAAACAATAGACTTATATCTTTGGTTTTGGACAGTAATAAGGTCTTACCAACTTGGTGTATTTGTAGATATTGGAAATTTATGAAGTATTGAAGTATTTCATAATGTTTCCCAGCAAAAATTTTCAAAATAGTTTAGTATATTTTCTGTGAGGTTAAGCTCGAACTCAGACCGATTAAGCTTGAACAAGCGAGTGTTAGTAAATATTTAATAAGTATTTATAGCGAAACCTTTTGAAAAAGTGAAAGAAAGTATTTCAAAATATGTGGATCGCACATATCCCACAATATTTGTTACCAATTATCTCCTGGTGAATATTTCAGAAAAATATTTATATCGATATCAATATGATTTTCTCTTCGGCTAAGTGGCGTAGATTGGGGGGGTTTAAGGGGTTCAACCGCCCCCAAATGTTACTGAACAATAATACATTTAAAGTATGGTAAAATATTAAATATTCATTTTTGTACCAAAACCCCCCCAAATAGGATAGAAGTCAATCTGTAGCAAACTTAGTTGACTAGTCTCGGATGCAGCAAATCGTGAAAATCCGACTAAATATAAACGGATTGTGGGAAAGCAGAGAAATCGTGCGAATTCAGAAGTTGAAAGCACAGAAGTTTTATTTCGGGTAACAATTTTGAATCCATTTCTTGACGTCTTCACTACGAATCTTTGTGAGCGGTTTACCAATCTTGAAGATATTTTAGAAGTATTTTCGGAGCTCTTTAAGAATGATTCAGGCGATTTTGCCCATGAGGACATTAAATTTGTCGAAACTATTGAATTCTACCAAGAATTTTTAGATAATGGACCACCTTCTGTTCTTATCGAGCTTATAATATGGAACACATATTTAAATAATTAAGTTGCAACACTGCCAATAACCAATGCTACTGTATAAACCTGAACCTCTTCACCTCGTAATATTCCTGTCACTAGAATGTTTTCATTCATTAAAAGTTTCGTATCGATTTGTGTGCGAATTTCATTTCCTTTTTTTATCCATCAGCCAAAACCACGGGATTCTAATTGAAGTAATAATGGTATATTCAAATGTTCTGTAGGAATTCAATTTCGAAATTTGTTTGCAGAATTGTAGAATTATAATACCTACAAGTCGCAATTGTGGTTCTCAAGTGACATTTATGCTATATTATTGCATTAAACGTTTTTGGCGCTATGAATGGCCACAAGTTGATGGCCGTGAAATATCGAATGCGTCCAAATCCACTGCGCAAGCAGAAAATTATGTCTTGTGAGATGAATATCAGCTGGGAAAGCATGTACGCGCATCATAAAATGAGACTTGGGACTAGAGTCGTGTTTTTCTTCATATTACAGATATTCGTCAACATTAGTTGGCCCTACTTAACTACTTAATAATGCTCAGAAAGTTAAATGTTTTGAAGAACTGACTGACAGGCATATTTATGTATTAACGTAGAAAAAAACAAAAAAGAATTGCTCACCGAAATAGCTGTACATCCATTATAAATATATATAGTATACAGGGTGTCCCGGGAACTTTTACAAGTATTTGAATGCCCAATAGAACACAAAAAGAGGAACATTTTTTGTTCTTGTACCATGTGTCTAAATTAGACCGTTTATGAGAGTTACAGCGATTCGAAGTAAATGCAGTTTATTTCGAAACTACTTGTTTTAATAGTAAAATTATTTTTTTAGCTTATGAGTTTTCTTTCAAAAATTCGAATTTGATTGCATTTCAATCTTCTGAATTTCGAAAACCAACAAAAAATTTATTTGTCAATTCAGCTATGAAATTTTCAACTCGGGAGTACGCTGACAAAGTGTTGTACTATGGCATGGCATGCTGCAATGCAACTGTTGCGCGGCGTATGTACGCAGAAGCCTTTCCACAAAGGCGTATTCCCAACGAAAGAGTATTTCCAGGTACGTACAATCGCCTAGCAGAAACTGGAAATGTGTCAAAACCAGCCGGCGACCGTATTCGAGGACACGACAAAAATGTTGAGGAGTCTGTTTTGTTGGCTGTTGAAGAAGATCCAACCACAAGCGTGCGTCAGTTGTCTCGCCGTTTAGGGGTTCAAAGAAATCGTGTCCATGGAGTGTTGAGAAATAATAGAATGCACCCATATCACTACCAGCCCGTGCAAGAACTGGCATGAAGGTGTCGCAGGTGTGACAGCGTCGTTTGGACTTTTGCAGATTTATGGTGGAAAAGGATGAAGATTTTTTAAAATGCATTTTATGGAGCGATGAGTCCACTTTTGACCGGGAAGGCATTGTTAATTTTCACAATTTGCATCATTATGCTACGGAGAACCCTCATGTGAAAATGCAGACGAAGCATCAAAGAAGATTTAGTTTCAATGTTTGGGCAGGTATCATTGGTAAGTAAACTCAAACTCAGTATTTTGAGTAAGATTATAACGTGCACTGCTGTAGGAAACCATATCATAGGACCAGTTTATTTACCGCAGAGGCAAAACAGTGCGGACTATCTTGATTTCCTTCAAAACCGCCTTGATGTTTTGTTGGAGGATGTGCCCCTAGCGCTAATACGTTCAATCGTTTTTCAACACGATGGTTGCCCCGTGCATACAAGCCGTATCGTAAAAGACTTTTTGAACCAACAATATGGAGATCAATGGATCGGCAGAAACGGTCCCATTCAATCGCCACCTAGGGTCACCCGATTTAAGTCCCTTGGACTATTTTATTTGGGGAAGAGCCAAGGAGCTAGTGTACACTGAAGAGATATTGAATATTGAACAATTAAAGGAAAAAATCGACAATGCATTTCAAACATGAAAACTGAAATTCAGCTAAACGTCACTACGACTGAAATTAGAAGGCGTTGCGAAATGTGCATTAGTGTCGAAGGTTCTCATTTTGAGCATTTGCGTTAAAATTTCGAAAAGAAAAAATGAATTTTAAAACAAGTAGTTTCGAAATAAATGCAGTTTACTTCAAATCGCTGTAACTCATACATCATACATCATTATGTAGGTTTGATTTTAGTCCAGAGAAAGAAAATGTAGTCTTGTATAGTTCAAGACATTTTGGAAAACTAGTCCAAGACATGAAATTTGCCGAAAGAATTCCAGGAATTTGATGAATATAGGAGTGAAAATCAGGTTAAAGACGTAAAGTCGTGTTGTGTTAAGATTATTTTTGACCGTGCGTGCTTTTGAATACGCCTTTCGTGCTAGAGTCAAGACGCACCCATCTCTAGTGGGCACTGTGATCGATGCGTGGCAGGCACAAGGCGATTTCGTTTTGGCTTGATAGATGATACAACGTATTATGAACAATACTAACATTGTTTCGATATAAAAAAGGGCATTTCCACAGATTAATATCAAGTATCGCAACTGTTCTTTGGTGCCCATCGCTGATCTATAATCTGACCAATAGCCATGACAGCAGTCAAGCGGTCAAAATATTGCCCTATGAGAGTTGCCAGCTCGGTTAATTTTGCATACTGGTAAAGCCTTGTTATTTGATTTAACAAAAGTTTAGTAAATATTTACCTTCCTAAATAAAAGTTACTAATGAATTGAATAATATTCAAGTCTTATAACTTTTCATTTAAAATTTAAAATATATATAATTTAAATTTGATCATATATAATTAAAATTGGTTTCTAAATAACAAGAGTATTTAATATTCGGTGTGCCGCCACACGTTTAGTAAAATACCCCTTAAAACAGAAGTCCATCACTAAATATTCCCCTGCTCACTGACAACAGCTGGCTGTTCTGCTGCGATGATCACCAGTGAGTGGCTGGCTGCTATGCTACGATCAAATGGCAGAGGTGTGTCCGGCAACATACACTGGCGAATTTGTCAAATGGTCGAAAATAAATAATATACAAAACTATTTTTAGTTTATTAACTTCTAATTTGATTAAATTTTCTTAAAATTAAATAAAAACTAATCATTTGCCATGTTGTTTATCCGAGCGATTTCATAAGTTCAGGCATTGTTGGAGTGGTGCGGTTTTAATGGCCGCCAGTGTAGTTCCGTTAATTTCAACAAAAACAAAAAGAAACGAAAAACAAATTTGATAATAACGGCATAATTTTGATCGAAAATGCTCTCTCCCTCTCCCGCTCCATGTATGGGCTGCAGTGCTGCCAATTTCTAAAAATAGCTAAAAATTGCAAAAATTTACATAAAATTGCCATAAAGTATAGGATAGGAAAGGATGTCCTTTGGTGACACCTTTGTTATTAAAGAAATCCTGTAAGACTTGTAATTTAACATTTATTGCTGAGTAAAGTTTATTTTCCGTATTTTTGAAAGCGGGATCCAAGATTTTTCTATGTATTCTAAGGCTTATTTAATGACTTTTCGTATCAAATGCACAATTATTAATGTTCCTGTACTCAAGGTTCATCGAATCATGAGGTAATCCAATTCTAAAACGTTTCCGCTTTCATATTCATCTTCAGAGAGGTGAAGTAAGGAAGTAAGTTTCGAGTAGAAATTTAAGAGCTGAGCCTTATAAAAGATTTGATTAAATTGATTATACAAACAAAAACATAAGCAGTGTCATAAGCTCTTAAAACTAGGTTGGTATATTTGTTTAGTTGGCATTTCAAGTCTAAAAAAAGAAGTAAAATTTGCTTTTTTTTAAATTTTTAATAATTTTTCAAAATTTCTTTCATCTTTAAATTGGCAACTTAATTTGGTTTTCACAACTTCTACTCACTGAGCCGATTTTTAGTCAATTTTTGATTAACGAAAATTCAAATGTTTTTCCCTGCAAAATTTAGAGTTTAATAATAATTAAATTCAATATAACTTTAATATAATTTACATTTTTTTCAAAAACTTGCCATTTATAAACTTAAGTACTTTTTCCAGATTTGTTTAGAAATTATATTTTTGCATATGAAATTTCATTTGGAACATTCACTTATATTCGAAAACGAGAAAAAGTCTTACTAATATGAAAATCACTATAAAAGTTGAAAAAATGATTAAAATTTCTTGTAGATTTTTAATAAATGCCGAAAGATTAATTTTCAATTCATATAATCTGATCAGTATCAACATCTTTAGAAAATTTTTTAAAATCCACTAACAATTTTAGCCAATTTCATCCGAATTGTTGCAAAATAGTTAGAAAATAGCAAATATATATTTCAAAACAGGTACCACCAAAACTGAACAGTTTCCGGCTGTCTGGTGAGAAAATAGCCAAACTATCAGCACTGATTGCAGTGCCAATCTGCATGCCATTTGCATTTGCAAGCGCAGTGTGCTTGATTTGCTCGTGTGAAGCGGTCGCGTTTTGCGTGTGTGTGGTGTATTTTTCGCGTGTGTTTCTAATTGGAATTAAGTATAAACAAAACAACAATTCAGTGTCAAAGTGTCGTGTAATGCGTGTAGTAGTGCTATGTAATTTGTTGCTAAGTTAAATCAAAGTCAATGCATTGAGGCTGCAAAGCAAAACGAGAACAACGAAATAACGGAGCAAAGACAGGCAAAGAAATCAAGTTCTCGCACTCCCGCAAGTAAACTCAATGCGCTCTCAGTTGCATCACACAAAGAGCAGATATTAGAGATGCGAGCGTGAGGTGAATTAAATTCAGAGTTTCTTTGAATAAAAGTGAATAAATTGTGTGTGTTAGTGCACAGTGCAAATAAATTAAGTGTGTAAATCAAACAAAAATACTGAATAAAGGCAAAAGGAAATTGCTGTTCTTCGTCTGCAGCAAACTTGAGGAATGCGACTCAGGTAAATTGTTTTCCTTGTGAAGTTTTTGTGGGGAAGAGATTTGCAGGAGCACTCAAAGCACACCAACAAACTCAATTAAGTTTTTGAAAAGGCTCCTCCTATATTTAGGAGCTTAAACTTAAAATTACTTCCCTAGCTGTGGCTTGATATCTTTTTATCACCGTTCTGATGGCTCGTGCTTCCGGATAAGTTGAAATAATATTTCTTTACTTCTTCAGGAATGCAAGCATGCTATAGCACGCTCTCATCTCTAGTCCCTCTCCCCCTCCCACACAAATACACACAAAAGCAAAACCCACACTTGTCATTTAACGTAATAAAAGCACGTGTTGGCTTTGATTTTGTCTCTTCGTCACTTTGTTTTTGTATTCATGACGTGATTTGGCAGCCAACTATTAAATGCCCCACTCTCCTCCCGCCCTACCGCTTTCGGACAGCGCTTTTGCTTTCTTTGTTATTGTTTGACTTTTTTTTTTGCTGTTGCTATTGCTTTTGCTTTGACTTTGTTTTGAAGTATGGAAATTAATTTTTGTTGTTGTTTTGCTTTTTTAGTTTGTTAGGGGAAGTGGCTTCGCGTGGGTTTCAGTTTCGGTTGCTGTAATCTTCTGTGTGTGTGTGTGTGTGTGCGGGCGTTTTAACAATTGAGTAAATTAGTTTTACCAGCTAAATGATAATACTTAAAGGGGAAAGTTCTATGGGAAGATAAGCTGTGTAAAGTGGGGAAAAAAGTTTTCATAAGATACAGGCAAAAACAGTTGGCGCTTACAGCTGTTTCAAATCAAAGGGGTGTTTTATGAGCTTTGTAGGAAGTGTGGGGAAAAGTGCATGCTTCATAGGGTCCATAGTAAGGGAATAGGTCCGCTAATTCAAGCTGTTTAAAAGAAACGCAAACCGAACCGGCCTCCTTTTGACTGACGACGAGTTTTAAGACGTTAGGTGCTTCCAAATTTTGGGATTTTTAATCGATTTTAACGTTTGAATTCCTTGACAATACCGGATCGATACAGTCTTTCAGTATGATTTGTGGTCCACTTTATATGATGTGATCTGATTTGATCCTACATCCTACAACGTTGCTGTTCATGACCAAGTGGTAGACAATCCAATCGACAAAAGTACTGATTTCGAAGTGAAATCGTTCTGAAACAAGTTGGGAAATTTATATAAACATTTTTAAGTTATTTTAACGATTTCTAAGAATTCCATCCAGCTGAAATGTACTAAGTAAGAGTGAACCACTGAAACGAACCAAAACCGAGGTTTAAAACCATTTAATCCACCGAACCGTCGGTGCGAAAACTGTGTGAACCACTGAACCAAAGCATCTGTCTCTTAAATTTCCAACTGTTTAAACACTTTGCCCATTGAGTAATTGTACATTTCTGATGGAGAGTTATATATTCTTGGGGATTGGTTAGTTTATGGCCTTTGGACGACAATAGCAGTTGTATGTGACCGGTTGTGCAAAAGCTTTTTAAGAATAACATTTTATTTACTTGTTCAGAGATGGGATTAAACTCAGAGTCCCTAGTATGACTTGTAGTCTACGGTTAGTGCAACTTCTTATCGAGAACATGTACAAATCAGGGCTGCAAGCCAAAAATAATATTCGGATCTCCGGTGCTCCGGTTCGAACCAAAGTTATCCAATGCACAGTGGTTAGAATGGCAAAATAATTGGCGAATATGGCAGATGTCGAGCTGAAACTTGGTATATTTGCAGCCCTGTAAGGCTGCAATCCCAATAATTTTTCAGGATCTTTTTTGCTAAGGTTTTGGTTCGAACCTTGGTTCAGCCCATGCTCGATAAAATACTAACAAAATAAAAAGTAATACATTAATTCAGCTATATGCGCTCTCGACCTAAAAACTACTCTTACTGTATAGAAAATGGGTCGTTTTTGGGACGTAAACGGCTTGTGAAATATCTGGGAATATTCTAAATATAATTTACTTAAGTAAAATTCCATGTCGTAGTTTTTGTAGAAAAATATTACCAATGTAATGTTAAGCTCTTAATTTTGTAAGTCATTGAAAAGCTTTGGAGTCGACGATTTCAAAAACAGATGGTATTATGGGCGAGGACTTAATAAGCAGTTCTAAATGATATTCTAGGTTTGTAAATTACACTTTCCTGCCCATTTTAAGACTCAGCCAACCAGAAGACAGATGATGTCGCTTGACAGAAGATCAAGCTTCCTGATGTCTACAATTTTTGTTCAACCGAACCTACATTTGAGGTTCGTAACAGGTTTGGGTTCAGCTTTTCTATTTAAAGAGGTTCGGTTCAAGGTTTGGTTCACAGTGAAGTAAAAGTCGGAATTCCGGGCTCGAACCGGTTCGGTTCAAACCCGGTTAGCAGCCCTGATTGGTTAGATAAATGTTGAAACTAAATCTTTAGTTAACTTGACCGCCTATAGATGGCCACATAGAGTATACTTGATAAAAAATTTAAAAACTTCTTGTTTTTGTGTTAGTTTCACAGTAAAATAAAAGTCGGAACTCCGGGTTCCAACCAGTTCGGTTCAAAACCGGTTTGTAGCCCTGCTTTAAATACGCTGCAAATTTGTCAGAACCTGTCGAGTTGCAGGACTATAGCATATAGCCGCCATAAGAACGAACGGTCGAAAAACTAGATTCAGTGAGAAAAACCTTGTTGATATTAATTTTTGGCTTCTTTAAGCTTGCCAGTTATTAACAAAGAAGCTGGGCCCAATTTAGGCATACCCTCTCCAACATATCGCCCGGTATGTTACGAATAAATCCCTCAATATTGGCTTCCAGTGCGCCAACTGTTGCGGGCTCGAGCTATAGACATAAGCCTTAACACAGCCCCACAAAAAATAGTCTAAAGGCGTTATTATGACAATCTAGGCTGCCAATTGACCGGCCCCAAACGTGAAGTAAGCTGTTCACCAAACTCGCCTCTCAATTGGGCCATTGTCGAAACCACTTGTAACCAAGTCCAGCTCTTCCATTTTGTGAAAAAAGCTCAGTAGCGCTCTCTATTCACAAAAAACGTTCTTGCCTTTGTCATCTTTTAAAAAGTACGGTGCAACAATGCTACCGGCCCATTAACCACACCAAACAGTGAATTTTTCGGGATGCACTGGCAGTTCTTGAGATTCAATTTTGTTTGTTTCATTTATCAACTTAACCAGGAATGAGCTTCGTCCGTCAAAACTGTGTTGCCAAAAAGAAAGTTTCTTAAAAATCACATTTGACTTTGATTTTATGGTTTCGGTTTGGTTTGGTGGCTCATAAATATTATGATTTCTGACCTTTCGCACACATTTTGAATTCCTATAAACCGTTCCCTTATCTCTAAAATCCTTTAAAGAATGAACAAAATGTATGATGTCGGATTTTCTAGACGAATGCACTTCGATATTTATTATATTATTTGAGATAAATCTCAACTGACTAAGATTGAATTATGGTAAAGAAGTTCAATAGAAAATTAAAAGTATTGTCCAGTAGAGGACCACCACTTAATCAACTTTCCAGGAAAGTATTAAGAGATCGGCGGGAAAGCGATTCACGTCGTAAACGTTGACAGAGAACTGAACTTTGTGATTTTCGGTTCAGCATTTCTGAAAGGATGCCGGTCCAGTTTGCAGTTTGGTTAACCAGCTGGTATAATCGGTTTGGTTCGGTTTGGTTTAGAACCGTCTTGAACCAGCGGCCTGTTTTAAACGGAGTTCTTTCACTGTTTTGGTTCCACCCTTGTTAAAAAAGCGTTCTTATAGGAAAACAGCTTCAAAGGTTCGTACCAATATCAAACATAGAATAGAACCTGAAGCTAAACAACGGGTTTCAAACCGAAACTCTTAAAGCTGGAACTCGACTACCAGAAGCTTGACTTATCAGCATTGCTTAAAATACCCCAAACACTAGTTCTAAATCGGAAATCTCCAATTAACTATCTTCTCTCTCAAAGAACTGCTTAGTATCTTTATATTTCAGAAATGTATGCACACATTTATATACTTGTACATTGTCTGTATAAACATATATATAGGTATGCATTAACAATGGCCATAAACTTCTGGCCAAAAGTTCCTTAGTGATTCGATTCGCTTGAACAGTAAAGCCTTCGCCTCTGTAAAACCGGTTTTCCATACCTACTGATACGAATTTGCTATCAATTTTGTTGCTAAGTCTGGCTATATTTCATAGATCACCCCGGCACGCATATCAACAGGTAACACAGGCCATTTCCATTGTCTGGGGTCTTGCCACCACCCACTTGAATCACCCGCAAATGCAGTAAAAGCAACCAAAACTACCAAATGCTGAACTTCACCAAAGCACACACAAACACACACACACACACACTCTATCTTATTTCTGTGCTGTGTGGCGCAACAAGCCACCAACTCACTCACAACCGGCTAGCTGCCTGCTCCCTGCTCCCTCCCACCCCTCCCCCATTCTGCGGGCGAGAGCACGCTAAACCTGCTGCCGCTGCACAGAAATCAAAAGTGAACATCGCCCGGCTTGCACATTGCCGCCGACCCACTACGCCTCCCCGCCCCCTCCCCCGGCACACGATTCGTTTTGGTTGGGTCCCCGGCTCGGGCGCCAAAAAAGCAAAAAAAACAACAACAGAAAAACGAAGCCAACGTCCGCGGGTTCGTTGCTCGTTCGGTGGGTTCGTTCTTGTTGCTTTGCTCGTATCTTGATTTCGGCCCGGTTCTAGTTGGCTAAGCTGTTCGTGTGGCGCTCGCTCGGCTGCCGCTCGGCTGGCCCCACTCACTCCCCAGGCGGTTCGTTTCGCTTGTCGTTGGTTCAGTCAGTTGCAGGCAGCGAGAGCTTGAGTGAGGGGTTTCTTTCGATTTTCGCCGATTTTCCCATTTGACAATTTGCGGTAATTAGTAGCAAACAAATCAAAGGCAAACAAACGCAAATGTTTATTGAAAGTAGCGTGTAAAAGTAACCCCCAAACCGGCAGACAAGTTGGCCCCGGCCGCCTCCCCCCCATCCGAGTGTGTGTGTGATAATAAACGCGCGAGTGTGTGTTTGAGTGCATTTTGATTAGATGTCCGCGCTTTTTTGTGTCATTAAACCAAATAAAACAAATAATAAATAAATAAAAAAAGAGCAAACCGGTTAACCCACGCTGCAGCGGAAATAATACCAACAACAACTCGCTGTGCCATTCATTAAGCTTCAAATACTTCAGATAACACAACACAGAAAAAGTAATGCAAAAAGGCAACAACACCAAAGTTTGGAGCTAAAAAAAATGAAACAAAAAGTGCTGATTAAGTGATTTAAAGCAACAACAGCAACAAAAGTGTGTCACATTTAAGCAAAAAAAAAATACAAAAACCAAAACCACTAAAAAGTCTAAAAAAAATGGAATTTTAATAAATTTTGCAGTCTGTAATTTGAGATGTGTACAAAAAGTGCAAGTTCAGGAATTTAATTCTGTATGAAAATGTTATGTAAGAAATGCCACAAATTAATGAAAATCAAATATGAATAAAAACGGGGATTCAAACAACATTCAAACTGAGCCACAACAAAGATAGTTAAACTTAGAAACAAGCGGAATAAGTGGCGACCGTTTAGCCATTTTAAGGATCTGCCTGCCTGGCCTCAACTAGCCACACTCAAATATTTTTTTTTTGAGAACTTTCAAGGCGTTCTTTCTGTAATGATCCCATAGTTCGGCTGCACCGGCGCGGCATTAACGAATCCCATAACTCTTCGTAGGTTGTACTTGCCACTAACGAATTTTGTATGGGAATCCACTGGCACATTCTTGAGGTCATTCGCTGGATGAGCCGAATGACCTCATTCCTTCTGTGTATTTCTCCATAAGAGATAAATGACCATTCGGAAGTCCATTCGCTGCGGTTGATCGATTCACAGTGACTACATTTGACACTAAGAGTGCTTTATGCGTTAATAGCTAACAATCAGCTTTTTTCCCATACAAAAAAAGCTGAATGTTGGCTATTAACGCATAACGGACTCCTAGTGTAACAAGCTCTTTAGCATTTTCCGGCTAAGAGGCTAGATTTTTGATCGATAAGTCCCATTTCATCAATAGAACAGCTGATTGTGATAGGTCAAGATAAGCGGCAAAACTTTAAATATTTTAAAAATAATATTAATATGTGATTTTTAGATTAATAAAACCCAAAAACAGGCCGTTATCTAGGCGAAACACCACGACAACATGCTTTTTTACAGTTGGGAGGAGAACTTTAAGGCTAGGAATCAAAGGAAAGGAATCAAAGGAACTCGCAACTGTCCGATATTTGGCTGAGTAGCCAAGCGTATACAAAGCAAATGCAATTCGCTTATCTAATGGAATAGCCATCCGGAAATTCATTTCCTGATTTGCTATTCCTTGCAAGCAATTTACAAGAACGTTAACGTTGGTCCTCGCTCTCTAGCAGTTGACATATGCACTCTACATTTATCTGGCAAGTCAACAGCAACGCAGTGAAATCCATTTCAGAGAAATATTTAAGGCCAATTTAACTTTAAATTCGCCATTGCGAATCAAAAAAAAAAACAAACAGCTGATCTTTGTTTACTTTAATTTAACTTTGACCATTCGTATGTAACCGTGATAAACATTCGTCAGTGGGACAAGGAAAATTCACTTTTTTCAGAAAGGACTAGAATGTGCCAGTGAAATACCAAGGGTATTAAATACTAAAATATAATATACAAATTTTTTTAAATGAACCGCTGTTCACAAGGCCTCAAAAACCATGTTATAAACCGAACCTGCTGTTCAAGAATTTTGTGATCCACTGAACCAAACCCGCTGTTATATTCAATGGATTTGCTTCCCTGCTATTTAAACTAAAGTCACATTTAGATAAAAAAAAGTTTGAATATTGACCATAAAATGGATTGTTAATTATAAGTGATAAGTTTTTAAGAGCTTAATTTAATTTGAAGGTTTAGGACTAAGTCTGCAGACCTTTAAAAATCAGCACTGATGTTGACTTTTAAACTCATAACCCATTGTGACAAAGTTGAGCTTTTGCTAAGGCTGGAGGGACAAATTTAGTGACAATTTTTCGTCTATGGAAAAATGTTTGTGCTTGCCGCACAATCTTTTTGAAGAGGCTGAGATTATTCACAAAATCAGCTTAAATATTAAAAGTCCCTAAAAATTTAAAGTGTTATTTAGGCATCAATTAATTGTGAAACTAGAGGCATAAAGGTAGCAAATTCCCGAGATCGAGTTTAAAAACACATTTATAAAGGAAGAGTTTTAAAACGCTGGCTTTTGATAATTTAAAAACAAAAAAAAAAGTAAAAAGTTTCAGCTTAGCATACATTTTGCTCGCCTACTGCGCTACAGCAGCTAATCTTCTCTTGAGCATAACTCGGCCATTGCTCATCCTGTCTTTACCAATCCATTGGCGAATCGATAAATAATCTTGAATATAGTATAGTATATATAGTAGTAAATGACCAGAAGGTACAACCCTTATATCTATAAAATTGTGGTAGATGCTTATGGTGCCGGGGTGTGGTGCAGCGGGTAATGTGTGTGCCTGCTGCTGTGCAAGTGATGGTGGGTTCGATCCCGAGTCAGGACATCTAATGAAAAAGTTTTCTTCATTGAAAACCTACACACTCGGTCACCTTCACCAGCTTTGACTAACTAGCCATGACTAAGCATCTCAAACTGCCGTTCGGACTCGTCATTAAACTGTAGGTTCCTTTGTCTGGTGCAAAAACTAAAAGAATATATCTATATATATATAGTTTATAGGGTTGTAGATTGTTCATCAGCTATTGCACCAGCTGTATTTAGTATGGTTTCATACCAAGTTCTTTACCTTAAGTCTTCCAGGTGGTCAAATAACACAGGCCCAATGGTTAAGTACGGCGACGAATTGACATACCCCGATCTTCATTGACACTGGACGATACAATACAACTCTTCGCACACGGGATACTGGTTTAATGTCCTATAAAGTGAAAATGGTGCGATAAATGGTCAAAAATGCTTGAATAGCCTGATGGGTCGCTTATGACCGACATAAATTAGACGTAGTTTGAGAAAAATTCAATGATTTGCAAGCGCTGTTCGTTTGTTATTCTATTTACGGTGAAATGGCAAACCTTATTGAGCATTTTTAACAATCAAGCTTGAGATGTCAATAAGAAAACACTAAAAACAAACAAATGACATAAAAATCAACCTTTATAAATGTGCCTGTTATATGCGAACTTGTATAAGACTTCATACAGTTTTTAAAAATATTTAAAAAAAAAAGCGGTGTAGAGGGGCAAGCGACACCACTACTCCCTTTTTCTACAATCAGGAGCTTTTTGAAAAACTTCATGAAGCTTGCTTCACCCTGTAAATAATCTATAATTATTAGGGCAACTTAAGTAATTTACTGAACCGATTCCTTTTTCAAACAGATAAGCTGTGGTTCGGTTTCAGGTTCTGGAAGTCATAAGTATAAATCAATCAGTAATCGAACCAAACCGCTTCTTAGGGGCTCGAACCGTTTCTTAGGGGTTCGGTTCAGGGTTCGGTTTTGCAGCCTTGATAAAGATACCCTGTATTTAAGATTGTTGAGAATCTGTTAAGACTAGAGATAAAGACAAAATATGCAAATTGTGTAATAAGTATCTCTACGATATCAAGACTATAACTTGGAAACAAACCAACACTGAATAAAATATGTTTAAAGTTTAAACCATTTTCCATATAGGAAACAATTTCCATTTGTGTTTATTTAACCCCGCAAAATCTAAATAAACTTTAATTTTATGGCCTTTACAGCTTAATCTTCTGGGTGAACCTCAAATCGAACTACAAAAAAATTAACTAAGGCAAGTGAATAGAATCAACTTAAAAACTAAAACGCAATGTGCTGCGGCAAACACTTAAAACACAAAGCCAAAGAAATCGAAATGGCAAGCAATTAAGTGAAAAATAAAAAGTCTTGAACCAACTAACCACAAAATATACAACATAATAACAACAACAAACAAACTAGTGAAAAAAATAACAACCAACAAGAAAATGTCAGCCAGTCAGACTAAAGAAACAATACAAACAGCAACGGCAGCAACAACAGCAATAGCAACAAAAGGCCCTGCCACGCCCACAGCGCCCGCAGCGCCCACAGAAATAACAGACGCAAAGAAAACTTTAACCTCCCATGCGGCTTTGTCATTGTTTGATCAGCTGAAAAAAGGCGTCAATTTGAACAACAGTTTAACAATTGGCGCCAGCAACAGCAACGGCAGCAGCACAGAAGCAGTCCCACTTTTGCCACCCCCTGCCCCCGTTGTTACATCAACGAATATCGATTTGAAACCACCGTCTAAACCGCCCAGGCCATTTAGTACACCGCACAGCATAGGCATAGTACAGGGCACTAAACGTGGCATGGGATTGGGAGACAACACTGCCAAATCACTGGATATCAATGCATTGCGATCTCAGCTCTATCAGGGCGCTAGAAAAACAACAAACAGAACTTATCAAGGAACTGCCACAGCAAAAGGAGTAGCAGCAGCAGGAGCAGCAGCAGCCGCCGGAGGTGAACGCCAGAAAGGTAGCAAGAAACGTTGCCTGGATCGATACGATTCTTCAGAGTCTTCAGACAGGTGAGTGTTGTTGGAGTCAAGTACATATAAGTGAAAGGAGCCAAAAGCTTTGTTTAGGAAATAATATAATTGATTCAACCACTTTGATTCCGTTAGTGCTTTACCAGCCCTAATAAACTTTTAAGTGATAAATAATAAATTCAAAAGAGAAACTCGAAGCAGATTGCCATGGCCATATAATTTGATGAAAACAAACATAAAAAACAGATATGTTTTCTGTGTTTTCCATTTTATTTTTGGGACGGATAGTTTTTTATGTCATAAAATATAATTTAGTAGTTTATTAATAGCGATGCACCCGTGACGTGAATTTTATGGTATAACTTGTCTAAAAAGCCCAAAATGGCCTTAAAAATTTAGGAAATAGCAACTCAAAATGGCGCCAAAGCTAAAGCCTTACAATTCCCAAAGCTTTAAGGGCTTTATGCCCCAAAACTAAGTTTAAAATGAACTAAAATTCTTTGAACATTTTGTGCACACTTATTGAAAAAGAATCTACAACTTTCTTGTTTGTTATACTTTATCTTTCCTTCTCCCTGATTCGAACTGAAGACCCTGCATACAGCGCATACGTAGTCGACATCTCAACGCAGGCGACAATCAACGTCACGCGTGGCACGACAAAAATCTGTATAGACTTTTTCGGGAGAAACTGAATACAGTTTAAAAGCTGTAGCGAAAAAACTTTGCACGAAGTCCTCTGGTACAAATACGGTGCACAAGTCTCAAAACCGGCCGGATACGAAGGACTATAACATATAGCTGCCAAAAGAATGGTCGGTCGAAAAACTAGTTCTAGTGAGACAAAACTTTGTTTTCAATCCAAACGTCTCCAAACTACGTATTTACTAGTTTTCTTTGCGTCTCCATGATTCCACTTAGTTTGGTCGAAATCGGACATCTATATCGTATAGCTGCCATAAAAAAGAAAAGTTAGAAAAATAGTCTTAGTAAGAAAAACTTGTTGGTTTGCAATGTAAACCTCTTTAAAATCGGCATATATTAATTTTATAAGCTTTTACACAATTTTTCAAAGTTTTGTCAAGATCGGATAACTATAAGTTATAGCTGCCATATGAATGATCGGTCGAGAAATTAGTTTTAGTGAGAAAAACTTGTTTGGTTTCAATGAAAACGCCTACACACTTTGTATTTCTTAGTTTTCTATGCTTTCCCATGATTCCACTAAGTTTGATCAAAATCGGACATCTATATAGTATAGCTGTCATAGAAAAGTAGAGTCGGAAAAGTGGTCTTAGCGAGAAAAACTTGTTTGTTTTCAGTGGATATGTCCTTCAAATTAGTTAAAAAACGTGCTGCAAGGGTATACAAACTGCGACGAAAGATCAGCTAAATCGATCTAGATCAAATTCGACATTTTATCCTATCAAAACAGTTTTAAAACAATCGACATGCATCCCAAATTTTGTGAAATGGTTTTTCTCTTGATAAAATCTCCTTAATTATAATATAATTAATTTAATTTTTCATAATTAATTGGAAATTGCCTCAACATGCTTGAAGATCTGAGAATTCTCGGATTTATTTATGGCCTCTGAAAATGCCCAAGGCATAAAAGCTACAAAAAAGATGCGCAAATAAAATTTAATGCAGCGCAAAGATTCAAACGTGCAAAGCTAAAATACAGCAACAAAACGCAAGAAAAAAGCAGCCTAAAATTTGTTCATGTTTGTGACGAGACGCGACGCGACGACGTAAAAACAAAAACAAAAAAATCAACAAAAAATAAATCAAAAAGAGAGTTCAACGACCAAAAGTTGAAATTATTTCCGACAGCAAACGACAGCCGCCGAACGGCGAGCCGACCAGAACCGAAGAGATGCGTCTCTAGCGGTAGGCGGAGGCACTGGCAGCTGATACATAGATAGCATTTTGATATGCATTGCGTGTGGAAGCCACCACAGAACCCCCCACCCCGTACCCCACCACACCCCACCGGGGCTTATCGCTGGGAATCGACTGTAAAATTTATGCATGATTTGCATGCAACAACAACATCAGCAACAACAACAACAACAAGACAGCAAATTAATTAAAATGCAACGAGTCCAAAAACGACAAACAAAAAGAAAAACTTTAAAGTTGCAGATGTATCCGCTGCTGCTGCGCCCACGCGCCGTAAGTTGGAAAATCAGCAGCCACTGCAACTCATCATCAAGTGATAAATGGACGCATGCTCCTCCAACTGAACTCTCCGCTGCTTTGTTTTTCAATCCGCTGCGCATTTTTAATGAGCGGAAATTAGATGGCAAGACTCCTCAGATACAGATGCATACGTATCTATCTGCAGGTCATAAATTGTAGCATTGAAGGCGGCGGCGCGTGCCTCGATACGTTTACTATTAGGCCCCCATTAACTGTCCGATAAATTCCACTAATCGGTTATTAGTATCTTTGGCTCAGTTCTTGGCAACAATTCACCTAGCCAAGTGCCTGCCTGCCTGCCTGTATGTATGTAAGTATATTTAGCTTTGATTTTGGCAAGGCAACTCGCAAGATACTTTTTATAGCTTATGGCTTTGGCCAAAAGTAGCCTTTCAGATAGATACATTTGGCATATTGCCGGCTGACATACTCGTATGCATTCTGGGAATTATTGCACCTTATGGTTTTTATTGAGACATAAAGATAACTATTTCTATTTGTCTACCCTTGATTAGAATGTCAAGATGAGTCAAAATAGCTGCGACTGGTTATCTACTCTTAGGCCAAACATTGAGTTTGGATGAATAGTTTAGAAATGGGTGCTCACAATTTTATGACAATTAACTTACTCAAGGCTGTCGATTTTTATACCCGTTACTCGTAGAGTAAAAAGGGTATACTAAAGTCGTGCAAATGTATGTAACAGGCAGAAGGAAGCATCTCCGATATCATAAAGTATATATATTCTTCATCAGCATCAACAGCCGAGTCGATATAGCCATGTCCGTCTGTCCGTCCGTCCGTCCGTCCGTCCGTCCGTCCGTCCGTCCGTCCGTCCGTCCGTCCGTCCGTCCGTCCGTCTGTATGAACACCTAGATCTCAGAGACTAGAAGAGCTAGAGCAACCAAATTTTATACGTAAGCTAGTATTGTCTCTATCTAGATCAAGTTTGTTTCAGATTTTGGCCACGCCCCCTCCCGCCCCCGCAATAAAAAATATTGAATAACTCCCACAATTTTTAAGATATTGAGCTCAGATTTTGCAGTGTAGTCTATGTGGCCAATGTCTACAATCTCACAAGTTTTCAAAAGGATCGGATAATAAATGGACGAGTTAAAAAAATGTTGCATACTTATCCGAGCTGAGCTGAGTAACGGGTATTTCGAAGTCGGGCAGGGCCGACTTTAACTTACGTTCTCGTTTTTTGTGCATCCGGAAATTGAAAGGCTTTGAGTCTTGTTAGCTAATAAGAGGAAGGTTATTGCTTTCTTTTTATAACATTGATTACCTTAAAATTGTGTTTTTATATGACTTAAGATATATTTAAAAAGCAAAATTTATTTGTGATATATTTTGGTTGAGAACATTAATTTTAAGTTTATTCAGACGAGCATTTCGATATTTTTTGGTAAAGTTACCTTCCAATATTTTCGTTTTGTGTGAGCCGCTCAAATGGAACAACTCCAAGTAGATCGCCTAAAAAAATTTACGACTTTAAAAGAATCAAAACCCAAACTGACTGGGTGATTTTAAATAGCAATCTCTCATCTCATGGTACATTCGCAATGATTGTATCCACAATGACCTCAGCATCCCACTGGTTGAAACTGAAATAGAGGAACTTAAGCGCAAATATTCTGAGAAGCTTCTTGCCCACCCAAACCAACTTGCAAAATCTCTCACCATGCTGACAACGCATTCTCGCCTCCGAAGAAACGACCTACCAACCCAGCGACTGACTTGAAGGGCCGTAGAACACAAACTACCTCCAATAGGGGATAGTTTTTAAAATAGTTTCTAGATTAAGATTTGAAAAATTATTGTTAGTCTCTTTAAGAAAAGATCCAATAAATACCAACCAAGCATAAAAAAAAAAAATCTCTCCCAAATGCTTACCAAGACTTTTCGTTAATTGTAACAAAGAAAACTAGAGGAAATTTAAATCTTACTAAAGGTTTTAGATAAATATCATTCGAAGAGTTAATTTTCGCTTTGAAGAATTCTAGATAAGCGGTTTCCCAAGCTGACCAATAGATGGCGCCACTACTATTATCAGTTGGCCAGTTTATTGTATGACTTCTATATGTAATACTCAATCGATTTTGTTGAAATTGTGCTGAAGCGGATAATATTAATAACTGTCAACTTTAAAGTCGCCGTAAATCGAAAACCAAAAAGTTTTTCTCACTAAAACTAGTTTTTCGACAGATCATACATATGGCAGCTATAAGCTATAGTCATTCGATTTTGACAAAACTTCAAAGAATTGTGTGAAAGCTTATAAAATAAATATATGCCAATTTTAAAGGGGTTCACATTGAAAACTAAAAAGTTTTTCCTACTAAGACTATTTTTCTAACCTTACTTTTCTATGGCAGCTATACTATATAGTTGTCCGATTTCGACCAAACTTAGTGAAATCATGGGAATGCATAGCTTACTAGTAAATACGGAATTTGGACACGATTGCATTAATAACAAAAATGTTTTTCTCACTAGAACTAGTTTTTCAACCGATCGTTCCTATGGCAGCTATATTTTATTGTCATTCGATCCGGCCGGTTCCGACAAATGTGCAGCATATTTGTACCAGAAGCTTTAAGACTGACGGAGGAGATAGCATAGAAATAGACGGACAAGGCTAAATCAACTCAGCTCGTCATGCTGATCAAGAATATCTATTCTTTATGTGGTCGGAAACGCTTCCTTCGATGCGCAACAAACATCTGGACAATTTCAATATACCATCTGCAAGGATATAAAAATATATATAAATATATTCTTAGGGTGTCTGTAACTTACAACCTCCACTCTCTAAGGCAACGTTCTAACACTAGAACCACGCAACTTCTTTTCATCTGAAAGCTTAGACTGACACTTACTCAGCAATTTTTTCATACGACCACCTCCTCAACAACAAGAAATCATACAGAAAATTTGTTTTTTGGGGCAAATTCAAATAATTTAAAAAAAAAAACTCACCTTAGTTCTTGTCCAAATTTAATGATAATGCTAAAACTGAGTCCAGGGGGACTCAAACACACAATCTCCACGTTCTGAGGTGACGTTCCAACATCTGAGCCACGCCTTTCGGTACAACCATTCACACAATACCCTACACTAACGTATTTTGTCCCTACCCAAAACATTTTACATTATCGGTAAGCCCAAATGGACACTGCCAAGTGCTGTTAATACACTCAATTTACACACTAGTAAAAGCGGCCAGATAAGGGGAGCAGAAAGCTAGTCAATTAAACACGCTTAATAAAATAGATGAAGGCATTACGAACGTTAAGGAATAGTGACCTTATATTTAGGCAGGGATTCAAACTGGCTCTGAATCTAACAGCTTATTTCAGCTGGTGAACCGAACCGCTAACCGAACCGGCTTTCTTTCAGAATTGCTGAACCGAACCCAAAATCACAAATAAAAAAGGGTTCGGTTCAGTTCTCTGACGATTTTTAAGACTGGAATCCCAGTCATTTCCATTTCGAGCCAATTATACTTATTCATTTGGAAATTTGAAACGTTTTCTTGAGTACATTTTTATATATTTCGTTCAACTCTCTACATCCTTAGCATTCTTTGTTTTCGAAGTTTATTCCTCTAGGAACCAATAGACGAATCCTTGAAATCCGACATAATAAATTTTTGACATTTTTCTAAGGATTTTAAAGATATTTAAATGGATTATAGGAATTCAATTTGCAAAGTGTGCGAATAGTCACATTACAATAGAATTCATAATATTTCATAATGTGCCTTTGTGAACCACTGAACCGAAACCGCGGTTCAGTCAGCTCTAAAAACCATGTAATGAACCGAAACGGCAGTTCAGATACTGTGGGAACCACTGAACCGAACCTTACTTATATTCAAGTGGTTTGCATCCCTATATGTAGGTTCCCTATATTTAGGTAAGGTATTTAAGTTTAGGTTTAAAAAAAAATCTGCCCGTTTAGGTTGCCTTGAAAATTTAATTTAGGGCAATATTTCTCTTTGGGAACTGCCTGATCTTGATTCTAGGCTTCTGTTTTTTGTTGAGTATAGTCAAATATGTTTCTTATACGAGTTTTTACTTGATGCCAAGGCTCAAACGTGTCAACTGTTGTAGAGAGAGCTGCTTTCATTTAAGCCGATCCTATCAGTTGGTTTTCCTTGAATATTCGGGTCTTTCTCGATTAACCAATCAAGTTTGGTCGACTTTATTCTTTTAGAAACCACAAGTTCATCGTCTTTTAAGTTTGCAAATTCTTATTTATTTACTTATATAAATAAATATAATTTTTAAGGTGTGCTCTGAATTCAAATTTCCATTTGGGTCTTGTGTTCGAACAAATCTGAGCATTATGTAAGAATTCTGAAATTTTGAAGTACACTACGATATTTTTATACTCTGTACCGAAGGTACATAGAGTATTATAAGTTTGTGCAAAAGTATGTAACATCCAGAAGGAAGCATCTCCGACCCCATAAAGTATATATATTCTTGATCAGCATCAACAGCCGAGTCGATATAGCCATGTCCGTCTGTCCGTCTGTCCGTCCGTCCGTCTGTCTGTCTGTCCGTATGAACGCACAGATCTCAGAGATGGTAAGAGATAGAGGTTTGTTATGTATGGGACATATGCTTCTTCTGTCTGCAGGCAGATCAAGTTTATTTTCAATTTTGGCCATGCCCCCTCCCCGCAATTTAGAAAAAACGTCATATCTCCCACAGTTTTGAAGATAGATGGCTTGTTCCTTCTGGACATATTTAGTTATTAGAATAACTTATCGATCCGCCAAAGGAATGAAGAAGATCGGATGAACGGTTTTCGAGTTATGATCAAAAGACAAAATTTCTTGGTACGGAGTATGTTATAGTCGGGCTTGACCGACTTTCTTTCTTGTTATTCTCTGTACCGTAAGTACATAGAGTATAATAAGTTTATGCAAAAGTATGTAACAGCCAGAAGCAAACACCTTCCCTTACCCTATACAGTATATATATTCTTGATCAGCATCAACAGCCGAGTCATGTCCATCTGTCTGTCCATACGCTCACGCTCAGATCTCAGAGATGGTAAGAGATAGAGGTTTGACATGTATGGGACATATGCATCTTATGTCTGCAGGCAGATCAAGTTTTTTTTTTAAATTTTGGCCACGCCCCCTCCCGCCCCCGCAATTTAGAAAAAAACGTCATATCTCCCACAGTTTTGAAGATAGATGCCTTGTTCCTTTTGGACAAATTTAGTTATTAGGATATCTTATCGATCCGTCAAAGGAATGAAGAAGATCGGATGAGCGGAGTATGTTATAGTCGTTCTTGACCGACTTTCTTTCTTGTTTGATATGATCTTTATGCCATGTTACCAAAATACCTTGAACTTTTCATAGTTAATGTCAGATTTTATATCAAACTTGTGATTCAATGCGATTCTTCTTAAGCTACAACAACAAAATACAAAGAAATAGTGAGCAATATTATCAACTCGTATCGCAACGTCACTCAACACTTTCACACAGCCATTTCCTATCTTTCTCTTTGTTTTTTTTGGTATGAAAAATTTCCAATTTTTGCATTTTCTAACCTACAAAACGTACCATAAAAGTAAACCAGTGTCTGTTTGTCTCACTTTTTTTTTTGTTATGAGTTCGCCTGTTTGATTTATGGCCCCAAAAAGTCGCGCACGTTTTTTTGCCTATGTACCGCCCCGCACGCCCCCGCTCAACCCAAATGGCCATTGTTTTGCACCGAAACAAAGTAGCGTGCGAGCAAGAAAAACAGCAACAAAAATTTCTGCATTCTACAATTGCGAAATGCATTTTCCATGGAACGTAAATAGAAGCTATTTAGCAAAATGTGCACGAAAAACAACAACTGCTGCAGCGGCAGCATCCCATCTAAAAGATACAGGCAACAGCAACAACAAGAGGAGGGCGTGGTCGGGAGGAGGTAGCTGTGGCTCGGTTTTGAGGTCAATGTACAAAACATGCAGGCAGCATTTATTACGACTTAATGCGCTCTCCCTAAGGGCAGGCTGGCAGGGGGGGAAAGGCTCTAATTTCGTGTTTAAACTGCTTTTTACACACACACACACACACCAAACCCAACACAATTGAGGGAGCAGAGCCCAGCTGGTTCTGTGCTTTTTTTGTCTCATTGTGTTAATCATAAAAATAAATAATGAGCGGACGTATACCCTTACCCACAAATCAAAGAAATATATCCCCCCCTCCCGAGCTGGAGCACATTTTAAATAGACTTTCCTAAAAGAGTATCCAAACAACCGGCTAAGAATGCGCCGCTCGTGGAAACAAGTGGAAGAATTCCCAAAGCAAAGCCAAAGCAAAGGGCTGACAGCAGGAGGTGCAGCGCAGAGCAACCAAGCAGAAGCCGGTCGAGGAGGCTGGTTGGAGGGGGGAGACTAAAGACTGGGGCTGCCAACACTTGCACGACAACAACAACAACAACAACAAAAATTACAATGAAAAAGAAAACATAAAACAAAAGCACATTTTCAATGTGGCCAAGTCAGAGCAGAAACTTTGGCCAGACGGCGGACGCTGCGGTGGGGGGCCAAAACGCGTTGTGATGTAGTAAAAATGCATTTTTGGAGCATACAGGGAAGGGGAAGAGGCTTGATAGTTATTGTTCTCGGTAGTTGCTCCAAATTAGTTGGCCACTTCACATATTCATTTGGATAATCGAGTGTAAGCACTTTCCGAGCAGCAAAGGCGTTTCTGATATTTGAGAGGTGGGCCCATTCATGGGGGGGATTAGTGGGAAATCTATGCTGTGTATACATTTTGAGTGGCTTTGCAAACTTTTAACAAATATGAAATCATTTTATTTCAACAGTTTTTCCCATTTCTTCTACCCTTTAAAACATTAGATTAAGGTCCTCAAATAAGCCATATTTCATTCGACCCAACCTTTTTGCAGGTTTTGAACAAGAAAATAGCCTCAGGTAGCTTAATCTAGAAACTAAGCTTGTTGTCGTTGGATAAGACTTTATCTAAATCATATGTTTTTGAATAACCCATAAAACTGAACCACTTTCAACCACCGAAAAGCCTATATATATATTGCACATCTGCGTCAATCAACTTAGAGAAATGCCAAACCAGACAAATAATTCTTTAAATCAGCGGTGGGCACACTCTTGCAACATAGCCGTTTAGACTCATAAATAATTGCCTCTCTGCTGGGCGCCAGCTGAACACAAGCAGGCACCACCTCAGGTGCAATTAGCTCGCTTCGAAGAGAGTTAAAACCAGAAACCCACTTTGTATCGGCGCACAAAGGCCGGGTTCGTGAATTTGGCGTTGCAAAAATCAAAGCAAAGTATTTTAATTCAATAAAGGAAACCCCACTTAACACTTTGATTTATTGAATTTGGCCATTTAGTTTAGTTTTTACAGTATTTCAAAATAGAACAACTTTTCAAACTGCCGAATTTTTGATATTTTTGGTTTCTAGGGTCAATTCTGTGTACTTACCAAAACCACACGGTAATGCCGATTTGAATTTGGTTGACTTTTTAGATAAGATGCATCAATTCTTAATGTAAATACATCACAAAACTTTATTATTTCAAAGTTAAAAGTCCAATATTCACGTCTTACTTCTCTGCACTCTTGATTGATTGATTTTATTGATGGAGTTCTTAGGTGGACACTATTTTTGGTTGAGTTTTTAAACTTAAATAGACCAGGAAACATAAATTTCTTTCGATTTCTGTAGTTTCGGAGCATTCGTATTATATATTAGTAAATTTATTAAAGTGTTCATTTTTAAAGTATCTCTTTCCGATCAACGCCAAATTGCTGTCACTCGGCGAAACGGAAGTTTTCAAAAACAAACAAACGTCGAACCTGAACCGTCGTACATATCAAAAGTGATGCAATTCAAAATAAAACGCAGTTTCAATTCGTTCTTTACTTTATATTATATATTTACCTGTGTCTATTTCTTTAAAATATGAAATGCAAGGCATAAACATTCGGTTAATTCCAATCACATAGTTTATTATGATTTCTTATTCATCCTCTTTTACCCTTTGTACTTTTAAAATAATTTTGGATATCAATTGATTTTGCTGGACTACTCCCTAACTCCAATTTGGTGCCCACCGCTGCTTTAAATAATTCTTTATTACTAAATTCACAAGACTGTCTGCTTTCAATGCTGAAAAATTGATTAAAGTTGAAAGTCATTTCCAACCTGTTTTTGAATCAATCACGAAAATCTGACTGAAACTATTCCAAACAGACATTTCTAAAGTTACGAAAAGATTTCCCATAAATTTTTCTTAATTATTGAAAAAATATATTCTAGATTTTAGAAGGGAAAAATTATTTTGCAAATATTAATAATAAAAAGGAAAAGATTTGAGGTCTGTAGAGAGAGAAATTGGAAGGAACAACACCAACCTCTTAAATGAAATTAAATGGTCCTTATAAAGTTATTTAAGACATTTTTTTTCAAGTCAATTGTTAAGTACTATGCTAGTTGCTAAAACAGTTGCCCCTTTTATATTCCGAATGCGGTGTCTTTTGTATATTTTTTTATGTGCACTGAAAAAAGAAATCAATCCGAAAAGGGATTGAAAACAGGATAATCCCGGATAGTCTTGATCCGATCCCTTAAAAGATTGATTTCACTCACAATTTTTTTTTTCAATCCCAAACAACAGGATCATTTTAAGCCTGCCCCGGAACTACCCTGATTTCAATCCCGTTTCGGATTGATTTCAGATTTTTTTTTTCTGTGTATTAGGACGATTTTGTAGGTTAAAATTGATCAATTTTAGTCGATACAGTTTTATTTAATGTGGTATACATAATAATAAATATACAAGATATAAAAAAAACGTATCACAAAACTGAGCTGTAGCTACGGCCGAAACCTTCTCCGAAGCTTTTCCGTGGCTGAGGAACATTTGCTTGTGGATCTTGATCATTCAAGCAAATATACGAGTTTTTTTTTTGGAAACAAGAGAGTGAAGCGGTAACTGGAATGCAGAAGGTCGAGGTTTGGCATTGTCCTTTGAAAACCTGGCACAATTCAAAGAAGACACCTGCCGTGCTTGACAACAATGCATGATTTCTGTTAACAATCGGAGTCTTTATAAATGAAAATGAAGTTAAGGTTTTACCTGTTGCTTTAATCTTTAATCTTTAATGCGAGCAAGAACTTATATAAATTGAGTAAATTTGGCACTATCCGAATTAAGATAATAATTAGGTATCTCCCGGAACTTTCTTGCATTGAACTCCATTTCTATTGAGCAATTCACAAGCCAATGTTGTAGTCAGCATTTGGTCTATGGCTGAAAATGTCGATAAGTTAAGAGGTTTTAATCTAAAGATTAAAATTTGACTATAGTTTTGTGTTGCGCTTGAATTTGTTCGGTAAAACTTAACATGAGAAACTCAACTTCGGCTAACCGCAGGTTAGTTTAACTGACCGGACATTATGAATCATGGAAGTACATATAGATACACCATAGATTCGCGCCTGCGAATCTTCTTGGAATCGGTTTCACGGAGCGGGTTTAGTTTTCAACTCCGAACCGTTTTGCAGCCCTAATTGAAACTCATACATCATTTTTAACCATAGTATAAAGCTGCTGTACTAGATCGAACTTGAGTTGTACAATTTTGCCATTATTTTTCTTTTCTAATCAAAGAAACCACTCCCAATTTAACCCAGCCTTCTGAATCATTAAACTATAAATGTAATTACAAAATTGCTGGAACTAAATTTTGGTGGCTTAACTCTTGCACTCGACATTCTACTTGCACAATTTTGTGACCCCAATTGGTTGCTTAGCCTTGGCTTTAGTGGCGCATCATCTGCCAGAACGGCGACACACACTCGCACAGCCATTAAAGTTTAATTATTTCATAAAAATGTATAAGCATAAAAATAAAAAGAAACTCCAACAAATTGCACTCTACGTACCACTTATGAGTGTCTTGTAGTTATTTCCGCTGCATTTAGCTTTAATTATTGTTGCATTCAGCTACAACTGTCATTTTTGTTAATTTTCCAAGCCCCCACAAAATATACGTACAAAGATAATCAACTGGTTATGAGTGCGATGGTGTGCGTGTGCTATTGATTTTGTACAGGTTTTTCCAAGTTTTTCCACATTTTTCCAAGTGCGACCCAAGTGCGACCCACTGCTCCAATGGCGCGAGTCTTTGCCTTTAAAGTATCTTATTTTTGTATAGTTTTTGCCCGGTCATGCATACACACACACAAACACACACACCCACCCATACACACTCAGATTGTGTAATCGCCCACGTTGATTTATCTCGTTTAAGTGACTGCAAAACGGCAGTCGACGACTTGGAGACTTCGCGACTCGCAACTTTGTCCGATGACGTCGAAAGTGTACGGAGTAATGTAATAACTTGCAATTGCTTGTTTTTGTTCCAGCTCTTTGTCTCTTTTTTGGTTTTTTTTGGTGCTTTTCTTACATATTGCATTTTGGCTTCTTAATGTTATTTGCCATTAAATGGCTGTTGTTTGTCTTAGCCAAGATTCAACTTGGTTTTGCTTCTTAACCCAGAAAATCAACATCGGAAATTGACTGAAATTTGTCTTCCTTCTGACACTTTGAAGGATGAATTTGTTCAGATTTGTCCGAACCATTAAAGGAAGTGCAAATTAAATTAAGTGGTTACAATATTTTTGTTTTCAATTATTTCGAAGAAACCGAAAATCATTCAGTTAAATAAATTTACTATATGTCCATATAAACCAACCCTGCAACAATGTGTTCGTGTTATACCCATCTCTCTCGTCAAAGCGAAAGTTTGAGGAAAGAATTCGGCGATAGTTTAGCCATTTACACAAACAAAATACACTAAGTATCCTACAATGGATATTGTAGCTATATTTGGTGTTGCTCTTTTTGCAATATAATGCAATATTTTGTTATTATTTTCTCGATTTTTCATCATTCAATCTTCGAATTTTCGATGCAGAACCATATTTCAGTTGCCCGGAGTGCACGGAACTCTTACTTGAGAATTACAAGTAGTAAAATGTGCAAATTTCAAGAAAATAGAATTATTGAATAGTTTTAAGCAGATCAATTTATCAAGAATATATCTGGTTGAGATGTAATTTAAATTGTGTTGGGTTTTAAGGGACTCTAGAAAAACGGATACTCAAATATCCATTTAATGATTTCCCGTATCTATTTGGACTTGATATGTCTTAAATATCATTTTAATCATCCAAGGAAAAAGTCCAAATAAAGTATATATATTCTTGATCAGCATGACGAGCTGAGTCGATATAGCCATGTCCGGCTGTCCGTCCGTCCGTCCGTCTGTTTCTATGCGATTTCCTCCGTCAGTTTGAAAGCTATCGAGACCAAACTTTGCGCGTAGTCTTGTAGTACAAATACGCTGCACAAGTATCAAAACCTGCCGGATCGGATGACTATAGCATATAGCTGCTATAGGAATGATAGTTTTAGTGAGAAAAAGCTTTTGTCTCCAATATGTACCTGAATAGTCTACCCTACAAAGAATGTGATAATAATTTTAGTTTGTCCTTTAGTGATGTCCTGGACTCTGTTCTGTTGATAAAGTCGAATGCTACTAGACTGGATGATATCAATCCTAAGTTCGTAAAAATAATTCTTCCCAAAATTCTGACCTACTTAACTTATATATTCAATACTGTCTTAACCAGCTCTACATTTCCAAACTATTGGAAAGTAGCTAAGGTTGTTCCATTTGGCAAAATCCCCGATTGAATATAGACCAATATGTATTCTTCCTTACTTGTCAAAGATACTTGAACGTCTGATAACGAAGCAAATTAGTGAATTTATGACTTCAAATAAACTTTTCAGGCTTTAGGCAGAATAGAAGTTGCACCACAGCAGTTCTCAAAATAACGGAGGACATCCGAAAACAAATTGACAATGGAAATATAACATTATTGAGTCTTCTAGACTTTAGTAAGGCATTCGACACAGTAAACCTTGATGTACTATGCACTAAACTAAATCGTATGTATATGTTCTCAAACACCGCTGTAGACCTGTTAAAATCTTATCTGTGCAATAGACGACAACTAGTAACTACAAGTACTGCTTCTTTATCAGTCTTGATCCTTAGTCGAGGTGTGCCCCAGGGATCGATTCTTGGACCCTTGCTATTTTCTGTTTTTGTAAATGACTTACCATCAGTTTTGTCTAATTGTGAAGTACATATGTATACCGATGACGTGCAACTGTATCTTTCTCGTCCTATGTCAAAGTTTAATGAACCCAGTTAAGTCCAAGTGCATAGTTATAAGCAGCAAGCCCGTTAGCACTGTGGGTTTGTCAGTATTGAAGATTAACAATTTACCAATTCAGTATGTAGTCGCTCATAAACCAACCAGATATAAGATGGAATTGCTAGACAGAAGGTAACATTTTCTGATGTCCGCCACTTTTGTTAAGCCGAAGCGATATTTTAGGTTCGGAACAGGTTCAGCCTTTAATTCTAAAGAGGTTCGGTTCAAGGTTCGGCTCACACTAAAATAAAATTCGGAATTCCGGGTTCGAACCGGTTCGGTTGAAAACCGGCTTGCAGCCCTGCTAAGAGCTGTTATTTATAATGGGTACATCATTTTATATTATTTGTTAATATTCACAACTTTCTCATACTTATGTGATCTCCAGGAAGCAACGCCTCTACTAGTCCCACAGAAGTGACATAATTTAGTTATCCGGAACAGAGACTTTTTTGTTTCCTTTTTAACTCTTGGAAGAAACCCTTTTATATTCCCATTAAGTGTTGCTTTCTTATCTTTCTAAAGAAACTTTTTGCCAAAAGTATTGCTTTCTTAACTCCCAGAGGTATTGCTTTCCTCATGCTTAAAAGTGTCGCAGAGTGGCTCTATTCTTCCCGCTAAAAAGATAAGAATGCAATAGCAATGCGATATCGCTAGAGTGATGTAATACCCACTGGAAGCATTGCATTCTTATCTACCGCAATAATAATAAATGTTTGCTGGGAAATTATTCCTAATTAATGCCCTTCAAAGTATGCAAACTTTATTTGCTTAAGTAATTATCTATTAGAACGAAGCCATTGCCAGTCAGTCATAGATAATTGACACTACATACTCTCCCAAATTGTTGGTTAAGTTACATACAACAAAATGTTGTATAAATAAATAAATAATATATCTAAATAAAGCTATTATTTTCAAATAACGTAGCATACTTTATTGGGCATTAAGCTTGATATATTTTGTGTGTATAAACGTAATATTTTACAGTATTCAAGATATTGAATGTAGTGTTTTTATTGTGTTCTAAGTAGATTTTTTTTAAAATATTTTCAATTTTTAGCATTTCCAAATGTCTCTTAGCCCGACTGACTGACTGATTATCAACCCTTACTTCCCTTAAGACCCCCCCTAAAACAACAAGAATGGTGTCTTAATCGAGTCTTCCATGTCTGTCCCCACTTTAAGTTTTTCAACACGCCTTCTTGTCTCGAATGACAGCTTTTGTAAGAGTCAGAGTACTCTACGACATTAAATGTTAGATGTGCTGATAGTGATTAGCCTAGATTCGATACTTCATTATAAATTAGCAGTACCTTGATAGTTTCTGCATTTTTTGCAGAAAATTCTATAGTGACTAGCAATACGCTGAGTTAAAATTATATATAGATTCCCCACTAAAAATGCTAATTTGATTAATAACAACCAAACCCCGATTACTCATCCACCGCCTCGCGTAACTTTCAACATTCTAATTTTAATAGCCCATCGGATGCTCTCATCATTAGTGCTTAATTACTTTACCCGAATTGCGCGAATATATTTATAAAAAATTGTTCAACGTGTAATTAAACGACCGCAAAATGTTTATTTCGAATGATTTATTTATTCGTTCTTTTTTTCCTTCTCTTATTATTGTCTAATTTATTTACATTTTTATGCAACTTATTGTTCAATATAAATATTTAGTGGCAATTTGCATTTGCAGTTGTAGCCGCCACTGCTTGGGCTTTAAGCGCATTTTAATTAAATTTTCATGTTTAGTTCATTAGCAATTCAATTTGCCATAGAAACAAAACAAACAAAAAGAGTTGCACAATTGCAGTCAAGCGTGGAAATTGCAGAGTCAAGCAAAGCAAAGCAGAGCAAAGCAACAAAAAAAACACACAATTGAGCGATAAAAGTTTGTAATTGTAAACGCAATCAAATAATCGTAAGAGATATTCTGTTTATTTGTTTGTTAAGTGATTGGCCTGAACCTAAAAAATTAATTAGCAATTTATTGTCAATAAAAATTGAACGAAACATCATTAATTACAGTTGTTTTTTTTTTCTTGTAATCAAAGTGACATGCTCGATAACTCAATTTGAGTGCAGTGAAGAGCTGTGAAGTGTATAGAGCTACACATAAATAAATAGTAAACAAAAGGTTAGTTAGTTAATGACACTTAGTTGGTAAAGCCGAAGCTTTATTGCCCTTAGAAACTAAAAAAGAAGAACTAGAAGCACCAAGTCTTATCTACAGTCAACCTTTAAAAAGAGGAAAATACGCCAATACAAATGAAGAAATCCGTTCTGAAGCAAAGTTAATTCACAAGAAATAGCAAAAGAATGCTGATTATTTTTCGCTAACAACATAATCTATGAGCAAATTTCGTTGATTAGTTTTATGCAGTTTAATTTCGACAAACAACAAATAATACTTTCTGTGCGCATAGGCAGTGGGCACCTATGTTCTTAAATTAAGTTTTATGAGAAGCCAAATACATAGTGCAATATAGAAAAAAAGGTTTCCACGACTTATAAATACACACAGAATCAAGTTCTACATTTTTAAACGGACCATGTCTGATCCAACTAGAGGAACAAGGTCTTACTTTAATATGAAACAGGCTTGTTAGCCTTCTCAAAATCGAAAGGGGTTTGCTCCTAGGCTCGAATCAAGGAAACTATTAGGTTTTGGACTGAGCGGGAGCGGGTTCAGACGGTCGCTAAACCTAGTTTCAGCTTTCAACATTTGACTCATAAATGTAGGTGTAGTATCTTGATTTTTTAATATAATATTAAAGCTTAGTTTCTGGTAATAATACCCGTAGACTTATATCAATACTGGCTCTTTGGCTGTCTAAAGCAAGTAGAAAAGTAGAAAAAGTGATACTTGCGTTGCTGGATAGAATATATGCAATATTTCAAAGATGTTTACAATGAAAGTTTTAAAAAAGAGTTTCGAGTTAATCGTTTGTGTTTAATATTTGTCATTTTTTTTCGTTATCTTTTTCCAACTAAAAATTTTTCTGAAAATTAACATTGTAATGAATCATTGATGTTTAAAATCATTAGATCTTTTTGACGATTATTCAACTCAGTTCAGTATGTTCTGTGCAAGCGACTGCTTGCTTGGTTTCTTGGATCCAAAAACCTAGACTTAAGAACTTGGATAGAATCTTTCTATTAGTAAAAACATCAATAAAACAGGCCAGCGGTAACGTAAGCAATATTTTCTGAGACTTCGAATCTGCAGAAGGTTCGGTCCGGGTGTTCAAACCCGTTGGAAAGTCTTACTATCGTTTGATTTACTTACTTACTTATCAAATCCAATGTTCTGATTCTTTTAACACATTTTTCTATTAAATTTTAACTTGTTTTGAAGACGGAAGAATCCCAGTTATCTCATACGTCCACCAGTTTTTGATGTGTAACATGAAAACGTAAACATAGCGACACCGTCTACTTCAAGGTAAAAAATGACTTGTGCCATCTTAAAGTCGTCAATTGATAGTGCTCGAATTTAGCACTATACCTTTTTTATTTTGTTTGCTCAAAAAAATGTGATAATTTCAAGCAATCGAATGATTCTTCAAACGGAGAATAAATTATCGAATTTTAAGCACGATATCCAACCGAAACGATTTGCGGTATTCGTCGTACTGTATATCTCCTACCATGGGTATGTTTCGGCTAATGTTATATTATGGGACACGAACATAGGTTGCCTGCACGTTTCCTATGCAGTTAACAAAGGCTTTCAGCCAATAAAAATTTCTTCACCGAAACTTGATACCCTTATTGTTGTTGTTAATGTTTTGATCATATCCTTTGAATGATAAATATAGCTGCTATATGTTAGATAAACTCACATCATACTCTCTAATTTGTTAGTTTATGGGAAAGATATGAATAAGATGTGAAAATGGACCTCTCGGTCCAAATAAACAAACAGATATTGCATATATTGAGAGAAAATGGTTTTACATAAATTTCATTTATAAAATTCTCATAAATTTCTATTATTTTCCAGAAGATCGAGTTTATTTTCTATTTTTGCCACGCCCCTTCCCCTTATAGATAGAAGATTTGTACACTCAAAAAATTTAAGTTCTAATTTTTAGAAATTCGCCCTAAAATAATTTTCTATTCTTGTTTTTAGACAATTATTTCTTAAACTTAGAAAAAACAAACCTAAAAAAGATTTTTTAGAAAATAATTTCTTAAATTTAGAAATTCGTTTTATTTTTTCTTAAATTTAGGGTAATGTTTCTAGATTTTTTTCTCAATACTTTCTTAAATTAAGTGCTAATTCGCCCTTGAATTTAGAAACAAAAAAAAACAAATTGCACTGTGTCTTAAAATAGGGCGAATCGCACAAATTTAAGAATGGAAATATCTTAACTTTAGACAAGCCATTTAGAAATTCGCCCTAAAATATAGAAAAAAAAGTCTAGAAAAAGCCTTAAAAAATATTAAAATATTAAAAAGACACCCATGGTAATTCTCAAGTACGAATTCCGTGCACTAGAAATATTAAAGGGGCAACTAATATTCGGCATGCTGAGAAAATCGCCCTAAAATATAGAAAAAAAAGTCTAGAAAAAGCCTTAAAAAATATTAAAATATTAAAAAGACACCCATGGTAATTCTCAAGTACGAATTCCGTGCACTAGAAATATTAAAGGGGCAACTAATATTCGGCATGCTGAGAAAATCGCCCTAAAATATAGAAAAATAATCTAGAAAACCGCCCTAAAATTTAGAAAAATAGAAAAAGACACCGCATGTAATTCTCAAGTTCGAATTCCCTGCTTTCGGAATATAAAAGAGGCAGCTGAGTGCTTAGCATTCTTTACTGTGACTCACGCGATTGCTTGGTAGTCGAGTGCAATAAAATGCCTTTCGTTTTGAAGTTTCCCCGAGGTCCCGAGTTCAAGTCCCAGGCAAGGTAAAGTTAGAAATTAAAATATTGATTACTAATTGCAATGTGATTTTCAGAAAGAAACCATTGTGAACCAACAGAAAGAAAATATCCTATAAAAATAATATAATAGGGGTTTAACGCTTCTTAGTGTAGTAGTCTTCTTCCTGTTCAGTCTAGAGACCCCCCCACTCCCTTTCCTGTCTATAATAGTTGAAAATGGTTATTTTCTAAAATCTAGAAAGGTTTTTTTAAAATCTAGAAAATGCTTTTTTACAATTAAGAAAATATTTTTTAGCTTTGAGTAAAATATTTTTTTAATTTCAGAAAGTCTTTGTCTTATTTTTAGAAATAATTTTTCTGAAATATATGGCGAATCGCCTTTGACCCCTTTTTAAAGGCGAATTTCTAAATTTTAGGGCAATTTTGGTTTTTTTTTTTTGAGTGGACCTTTTACGCATATTAAGTAATCAGGATTATTTGCCAAAGGATTGATGAAGATCAGATGAAGGATAGTCGAGTAATAGGGTAAAGAAACAACAGCGATGGGCAGCACTTGACACAGCTAAACACTTTGTGTGCCATCTAACTTTAAATTGATTAGATATAATCAAACTTAGGAATGTACTTGAGGAACTTTCTTAATTGTTGTATACTTTTATTTTTATAATTTTGTTTTATTTTGCAAAAAACTTTTCTGCCTGTAAACTGCCTATCAAAATCGAGCAACTCTTATTTTGTAGTGTATCAAAATTGAAAACAAATTAAATGTAATCATAAGCAACATTGTCAATTACTCAATCGAAAAGCTAGAGTTTGGGGTCGTCTAAGTTATAGTAATTATGCTACTTGCCAAGAGCACTGCTAGTTTTTGTGTACCCATTAATTACCAAATAAATGGGTATGTTTGATTTGAAGAAAGCTGTTAAGTAGAGGGCTAAAGCTGTATTTTCACAAGTCGAGATCTCAAGTGAGTTGGGTGAAAAATACCCCAGTTGGCTGTCAAAAAACACATTTCATAACTCAGATAGCCTTCTTCTCAGGAAGGTTTTAATATATGCATCGACTATTACACTTGTCTGAAATCTCATATGGGAAACTGGTATTAAGAAATATTAACAAAGGGTCTCATTTACTGAATAAAAGCGGTTTTAAGACTTATGATTGAGTTTTAGGAGCTTTTTCATTCAAAAAACTGAACAATTTATCAAGTGATGCCACTTATTTCTCTTTTGAGTTAATTTGGCTTAACATTTCATTGTAAAGCATTGTGTTAAAAGGGTATTCCACCATCGAGCATACCCAATGCCCAGCCAACTGAGTTTTTTATATTTTTCATTGAGTTAATTGCCGTAGAACAATCGTAAAGCGTGTGAAAATGGTAGAGGGGAGGGGGGTGGGCGAAATGACTTAATGATAATTTGATGGCGAAGCTGTTGTTAAAATCAATTCTGTCTAGAAATTTGCTAACCGTTTACGAACATAATTAAATTTTAGGTAATGAAATATTTGACCAAACGATTGCCCAACGAAAATGCCTTTCAATATTTGTTGTTAATCAATTTGTTTGTGCAAACAATTATATTTAATATTGGTAATTAAACTGTTTTATGTAAACCCGCATCGCATCAAATTCACACTAATTTCCAAAAACCGTAAACCGAAACCCAATTTACAATTGTTTCAGTTTACAGCATTTCAATTTTAATTGACAAATGTCAAACGGATGGTTAGTTTTTATTTTAAGCCGATTATATTGGATTGTTCGTTGAGCAGAGTCTACGGCTTCCCATCCCCGTCCCCCCCCTTGGTTTTCAGTGTCTGCTTCCGTTTTTACTGTTTTTTCTTTATTGTTCAATTAGTTCAGTGATTTTTTGCTTTTCTGCTTTTGCTTTTGCCATTCGATTTGTCTATTTAGTTCGACTTTTGATTTTAAAAGCTTCTTAGTTGGCGTCTCGTACTGTTTTTTGTGTCTCGGTCGGTTGCCGAAGTGGAACGCACGTGAAGTCAAGGTCAGTGTCAAGTTCGCTTGAATGAAAAATGAATTAAAATGAGCAAAAGGTGGGAGAAAGGTGAAAGAATGTACACAAAGCAAGCAAAAGATATGCGGAACTGTGCGAATTTAAGAGAAAAGTTTACAATTTGTCGGACACTTTTGTTAGTTAGTCGATTAAAGTGATTCGCTGAGAAGGCCCCTATATGCTATAGCCTCTTAGATTGAGCCTCCTCTCAAGTCGATCTGGAAAAAGCATAAGATATGTCATAGGCCGTGTCTGTGTGTAAAGCGGTATAAAACCATTTCAAACAAGTAAGGGCGCTGCAGTCGAGTTTCCCGACCACAAAATACCCTGTTCATTTATTTTCATTTATTTGTTTTTGAATTTTTGAAGATGTCATCCTAAATGTAGGCAATACTTTTCTAGTCCTGATCAACAACTGCTCTTATCAGCTCAACTGTTTCGCTTATAACTCCGGTGTTATTGGTCCGATCTGATTGTACTTTTCAGAATAGATAGATATTGGGCCTAGCTTGATGTATACTAAACCACGAGGCTCTAACTTGAAAATTGTGGATCTGACGGTTGTTTAGGTCTAGAATTTCTAGAGGAGGTCTTGGTTTTTTGGGGATAAAAGGGGGACGGGTGGGAATTTTCCAAATCTGAAACAAACTTGATCTGCGTACAGCATAAATCTACCTTCGTGCAAAAATTTGTGGCTCTATCTCTTATAGTCTCTGAGATCGACGCGTTCATACAGACAGACAGACGGACAGACGGACGGACGGACAGACGGACAGACGGACAGACGGACATGGCTATATCGACTCGGCTGTTCATGCTGATCAAGAATATATATACTTTATGGGGTCGGAAAATTTTCCTTCTCCCTGTTACATACATTCGCACAACTTCATGATCATCCCCCTTTTCCCATTTTCAATGGGAACAGGGTATAAAAAGGGTCCCAGGGCCTTGTATCAGTCATTTTTTAAGTTAGAAACTTAGAATTTGGTTTTTGTTTTGGTATTATTCTCCGAATCAGAACCGGTTATCAAAAACGAGCACTTGCAACTGGGAGAGTTGATTGTTTGTAAGAAGTCACAGTTTCTACTGGACTAAAACCAATTCCGAAAGTGGTACAGAGCTTTATATCTGAAATAGTACGTTTTTGAGGTTATTTACCGACTCCCGACTCAAAATCTGTTCCCAAAACAGTTTAAACTACTTCGAAAGTAGTTCAGAAGATAATAAAGCTCATAAAATGATTTTCGTTGGTTTGGAAATTAGAATTAAGATATTTTCCCGTTTCAAACCCGATTGCGAAACGGCTTGAATCGGTTAAAGCGATTCCCATCCGGTTTTTCGTCGATTACAAACTCTTTGATAGTCAGACAGCAATGGCTGAAAGCTACAAGTCTAGTGTTTCTTGTTAACTCTTTTTATACCCTGCACCAAAGGTATACAGAGTATATTAAATTTTTGCAAAGTATGTAACAGCCAGAAGGAAGCATACCCGATACCATAAAGAACATATATTCTAGAATATAGAATATAGAATATTCTAGTAGATATAGCCATGTCCGTCTGTCAGTCCGACTGAAGAAACAGATCTCAGAGACGGTAAGAGATATAGCTCCTATATATATAGTACAAAAACTTTAAATATTTAGATGAGAGCAGCAGTATAGCACGGACGGGATCGGCATATATATAACAAGCTCAATTAATGTGCTTTAATAGTTCCCTGACTCTCTTGGCCCTCTTCTCTTCTCATTTTTCCTGTCCAGAGCTTTGAAATTCCCAAGCAGTTAAAGCCGTGGCCTTAAAATGCATTCTAATTAACTCAAATTAAAGTTAACCTTTTTATAAACATTCCAAAAGCCGCCCTAAATCGATTATAATGGCACATTAAGAAGTATTCAATATGCAAGCAACTCTTGATCCTTCTTTTGCTCTCCCATCATTTCATCATATTTAGTTGCATAATTTATGCAAATTGCCCTTCCACACCCGCCCACCCCCCATCCTTGTGGCCGCAAAAACCCAAATGGTATTCTAATGTTGGCCACCAAAATCAAAATCATATTATGCCCCCACCCCCCCCAAAAAAAGGAACGTAGTTTAGCCAGTGGCTCTGTGAAAACATCAACCGAAACAGAAATGTTGGAAAATTTTCATTAATTATAACGTCAGTCGTTGGCCGCTGGTCTGGACTCGAACTCGACTATGCAGCTGAAATAACAGCAACAACATCAACAAATGCAGCTGTAAAGCCAACAAGCCGACCAGCCTGTCCAGACAGGCGTCCAAAACCAACTGACGGCCATGGCAGGCCGTGTTTTTTCTTTCATTTTGCTTCTTTTTTTTTTGTGTTGTGCTGTGTTGCATTTGCAGTCAGCGAAAATTAGTCATTAACTTTTTAAGCATCGACTGGACAAACATGGCGTATGAGTGATGTGCGGTCTATCCGACCCCCCGCCTCTCCTGGTGTTGTGATAAGCCCGGCATAGCTCGGCAGTCGAACTCAATTCTGTGGCGCATGTGGCAATTATGTTGCAGAGGCAATTGCCAAATGGGAGTTGGTGGTGGGGGGGTGCGATGGGGGGGGACTAGGGGTTGCAAGTGCGTTAGAGAGGATGATGATGATGATGAGATGCACTTGACGGTTTGACGGTGATCGCCATGGGCTATCATTTCGTTTATTGGATGCAAAATGAGACCAACTTGTTAGCGGGGCAAAATAAAGGACATCAGAAGATTGCATTTATTTTAGAGTATGGCAAAACTTACATTGAAAGATTTCACATTTCACCACATTCAATATTAAACAAGTAAGGGCGCTGCAGTCGAGTTTCCCGACCACAAAATACTCTGTTCATTTGTTTTCATTTATTTGTTTTCGAATTTTTGAAGCTGAATCTAAACGGTTTTTGTAACAAAATTTTCATCCTAAATGTGGGCAACACTTTTTTCTAGTCCTGACCAACAACTGGGGGGGTGCTCTTATCAGTTCAACTGTTTCGCTTATAACTCCTGTGTTTTAGGTCGGGTTAGGGGGACGGGGGGAATTTTCCAAATCAGAAACAAAATTGATCTGCGTACGGCATAAGTCTACCTTCATGCAAAAATTTGTGGCTCTATCTCTTATAGTCTCTGAGATCGACGCGTTCATATAGAGTGACGGACGGACAGATGTACGGACGGAAGGACGAACGGACAGACGGGCATGGCTATATTGACTCGGCTGTTCATGCTGATCAAGAATATATATGCTTTATGGGGTCGGAAATGTTTCCTTCTGGCTGTGACATACTTTTGCACAAACTTAATATACTCTATGTATCTACGGTACACAGTATAATTACACTAAGAAAAAAAATAGAGAATTTCATACTTGGATCAAGAATTTTCGAGATCAATAGTTCGATAAGAGTGAAAATTCTCGATCTAAGAGCGAAATTCCTGATCCAAGAATGAATTTTTGATCCCGGTGTTCTTGATCCAAGAGCTTCAATACTTGATCTAAGAACGAAACATTCTCTAATCAAGTAGCAAAATTCTTGAAACAAGTGCCAAACGAACTCAAATCCAAGGTTATTCATTCTTGAATCAAGAGCATACAGCATTGACCAAAGTATAGAATGTTCTTCCGAGAGCTCATCAGCTCATCATCGTTTACTCTTAAATCAAGAGCTTCATGGATTCCAATCATACAACAATTTAAAAGCAGTTGTTTTTTTCCATTTTGTTTAAATTTATTTCATGGAAAACTTATTGTTAAGCCCTGTAGCAAGTTCTAGCCGACTCGAGGAATACATAACACCTCAAAGGAGTACCAGTCTTTGCCTGTCAACTGGCAGTCGCACAGATGTCGCTCCATGCCAGCAATGCTATAACTGGTTGGGAACTCCAAAGCAACATGAGTGCAAAAATCGATTGCGCTCTCCGCTAGATAGCTTCCCCACACACCCCTCTTCCAGAAAAAGTCAAACTGAGAAAGCGAGTTCAACGCTGTGTGCTCTCAAATGTGCTTGCTCTCCTCTGTGTTTTTTGACCTCAGTCCCCTCGCCTAAAAACATACATTCTAAGAACGAATTTAGCTCGATTTCAAGAGCGATATTCTTGAAGATTCAAGAAGGAATAAATATTTTATTAAGGCGTTCGCTCTTAACTTATTTGTTCTATTTTTTTCTGGGGGTACGGTACAGAGTATAAAAATAGAGAAATAGAGAACTTTGGCTAGGCCGAAGTTTGGATACCCTTGCAGCACGTTTTTCTAACTTATTTGAAGGACAATTTCACTGAAATCCCACTAGTTTTTCTCACCAAAACTACTTTCTGATTACTTTTGTATGACAGCTATACTATATAGATGTCCGATTTCGTCCAAACTTAGTGGAATCATGGGAAAGCATAACTCTCAAAGCAAACTAAGAAATTCAAAGTTTGTAGGCGTTTTCTATGAAAACAAATAAGTTTTTCTCACTAAAGCTAGTTTTTCGACCGATAGTTCCTATGGCAGCTATATGTTATAGTCATCCAATCTGGCCGGTTCCGACAAATGTGTAGCGTATTTGTACCAGAAGACTTCGTGCTAAGTTTGGTGGCGATAGCTTTAAAACTGACGGAGGAGATAACATAGAAACAGAGTACACCATTGAGTACACATCGAGCTGACTTTGCATCCTCTTACCTAGGTCTTAAGGTCAACCACATCCCCAACAGATGGAATGAAATTAAAGTGGTATTCATACCGAAAACTGGCAAAGCTCCATATGCCTCTTCTCATTTCTACTTAAAACTCTTGCGAAACTTATGGATGCACACCTGAGGCAAACTATGTATGGCACTCCTCAGGAAGGAGTTCTCTCTTCGCTACTATGGGCTGTTTTTCTACCAAATTCGAATTTACTAAAATGTGAAAGCAGAAACATGCCAGAAAGGCGTGTGAAGTGCTGCCCATCGGGCTTGCAGCCGAGTGATTTGCACTTAACTTCGATTAATAATGCTGATTACTAAGTATCTCTAAAAATTTCTACTTTGACCGAACGGTAGTTTTCGCTAGAATCTTACCACAATAATGTGTTCGGCTAACGCACCAACCCTTTTCAATTTTAATTAGTTTATCTATTAAACAAACAAAAACTAATATATTATATATATAACAAACCCCCCAGCTAAGTAGGTTAATGTCTTTCAAAACGAGGTAATCAGGTCGCTGTGGTCTTTGTCATTGTGAGGGGGAGTTGCCCAATATACCAAAAATGTGTAACATATTGATAACTTTCTGCTGAACACAAATTACAATTTCCATATATTCCAAGAATACAAATATTTTTCATTGATAAGAACTTATGCAACTGCTGTTGATAAGAATGGTCTAGGGCTCGGCTTCCTGCATACAACTCAATATTTGATTTGGGTTTTAGTTCTCGGCAAACAGTTGATAAGCGCCTTAAGCGAGTGAAAGCTAAGTAAATACATAAATATTTGTTTATTATTAATGTTCTCTCTTTGAGTCGTTGAACTTTTGGGGGCCTAAATATATTAAGTTGCCTTTTAATTAAATTTAAAGAAAAACATTTCAGAAATTTTAGGAATCTCCTTGGCTTAACTTGAAAACTTTTGCCTAGAACCGGTATTTCTGTCTATATATAGAGAGTGCAGCGGAGACGACAGACATAACAACACAACAACAAAGCAAAGCAAAACAAAACAAAACCAAACAACAACAAAAAAAGCAGAAACCATCCTAAAATGTATCTTACGGATACATAAACATGCCGCGCATCTTTGTCTACGTAAATGGCCCATGAAAATGAGACACCAACGACAACGACGACGACGTCGACAACTGGAGGATGGGAACAAGGACTCAGCATGATAGTCGCCGGCAACGTTGTCGACTCGGTTGATGGCATTCTCATAAAAAAAAGTGCCAAAAATCGCGTGTTGATAACAGCGCGTGAAGTTTTTTGGTGGCTGTCGATTCGTTTTGGTTTAGATGGAGGACAAAGACTGAAAGAGCGGGATGTTAACGAGCTTTAAAAACTGGGAACACAAAATTTTAGATAGAAATGTCTGGGTTGTCTGCCAACCCATGTGCATCTGTTTGAACCATATGACATATCTTTTCAAAAGAAATCATTTAATGGAGTTATAAAGGGTCTTTAAATAATTGAATGTCTGCCATTTGCTTTGAGGTCTGCTGTTTAAACTAGCTTTTTATTTTGTCGCCAAATTACCATGACTGGCTTCACTTTTGTGTTACACGTCCAAATGATAAAATTGGTTGAGCTTCAGAATACCTAAATCATCTGTCTTAAAATTGAGCAATGTCGACTAAAATCAATGTTAGTTCATTGAAGATCTTGCATACATTTTGTTTATGTGTTTTTCCAAGAACATTATGAAAAGCTCCTGATTCTTTTTAAGAAACTAGCCTTAAGACAATTTGCAGTAAAAGCTTGCGAAACTTCTTGGTAAACTGTGAGAGATTACTTCCTTTATGAACATTTTCTTCCAGAAAGACAAGCTAAGAGCAAATACCACAAAATGGTTCAGACAAAAGGTAAAAACAGGTAGAGAAAAGCAATTCGAAAATCAAACTCAAAACTATTTAATAAATTTGCATTTTAATGCCTCACATGGATTTGCATAACACTCATAAGAGAAGAAAGAATTGCATACTTATATCTTTATCAAATCCCAAATAGAAGAATGATTCGTTCTATTAAAAACGCTTTTGATTTTTTCTTCGTTCGATCTGAAAATATCTTTAAGAATTTTGTAAGAAATGGCTTGGGTTTTCTTACTTTAGTACAGAACAGTTCTTAAATGAAGTAACGGACGTTAAAAACTCAAAAGTAGAAATATTAGCGTTCGGAAATTCTATCGAGAACTTTTAGGTTCAAGAACCACTCGAGAGAAAGTCGAGTCTTAAGCATAAATCGGAGCACGATATAGAGTAGAGTAGAGTATGGAGTAGAGTAACTACCAACAGTTTATATACTCTGTACCGTTGGTACATCGAGTATATTAAGTTTGTGCAAAAGTATGCAACAGCCAGAAGGAAGCATCTACGACCCTATAGAGTAAATATATTCTTGATCAGCATCAACAGAAGAGTTGATATAGCCATGTCCGTCTGTCTGTCCGTATAAACGCACAGATCTCAGTGATGGTAAGAGATAGAGGTTTGTATGGGACATATGCTTCTTATGTCTGCAGGCAAATCAAGTTTATTTTTAATTTTGGCCACGCCCCCTCCCGCCCCCGCAATATAGAAAAAACGTCACATCTCCCACAGTTTTAAAGATAGATGGTTCGTTCTTTCTAGACATATTAAGTAATTAGGATAACTTATCGATCCGCCAAAAGAATAGTGAAGATCAGATAAACGGGTTTCGAGCTATGATCAAAAGACTGTTCGCTACTGTAGCGCAGTAGCAGCGCTGCTTTCAGCTGCTACTGCAGAATCAAACTTCATGCTGAGCGTATAGTTTCCTTGGTATAGAGTTTGTAATAGTCGGGCTTGACCGACTATCTTTCTAGTTTCTCTATATTTTAGGGTGAATTTCTGAAATTTTCCAAGTTTAATACACATTCTCCCTCACATCTATGGCGTTTTTTTTAACTTCAATGGCAGTCGCCATTGAAATATCCCTAAATTGAATGAAACTTATTTTTTAAAAAGTTTTATTTTTGGGTTTCCAAGTTTACGAAAAACTGTCTAAAAACCAGAAATTTTCATTAAATAAAGACAATCAATTTATTTTAAAGCGAATTTCTAAAAACTAAAAAATAAATTATTTGAGTGTATACGTGGATAATGAATTGAAATCTCTTGGAACCTTTGATTAAGTAGTTGAGCAGTTGAAATATTATTAGGTTCAGCATCAATGTGCCGGCCCTGCTTGTAAATAATAAAGAAGCCTATCCTACTTTATTGTCAAGAGAACTAGCTAAGCTTAAGTAAATCATATGGTTTTGATCATAAATTTACCGTTTGAACTAAAGATTTATTAGTTGATTTAATTTGATTAACTAAAGAACTAAAGCTAATGTACTTTTCGCTGACCTAAGCTTAAGCTCATGCGTGACCAAAGTGAAGCAAAACCACTGCAAGGCTTAATTGTAACATATTACCAGACTTCAATTATTCACATTAAGATTACCACATCCAAGACTGATAAATATTAACCCTTCTAAACTTGCAAAAACATAATAATCTCTGTATATCTTTGAAACAGATAGTAAAGAAATTGTTTCCGTACCATTTTCTAGGCGATATTAATTACCATATATGCCCCATATCTAAATATGCCCCAAATCTGCTCGTAAATGGGCGATATGGATTCGATATAGCTTAGTTTCAACCTGAGTTATACTTCTCAAGCAAGGAAATGTTCTTCTTTCTTTTGTCAGTTCTTATATACAAAAAAAAAAATATTATTATTAAATGTAGTTTTTTAATTAGTATTATTATTATTAATTTTAAGAATAAGATTATTCATTTGACATTTTTTGTAACTTCTTCTAAAAACACTGATCTAATTTTCTTAACTTTTCTTTCTATTTCCAGGTAAGCCCAACTCTCTTCCACACTTCCCATGTAAGTCACAGTTTTCTGATTGAAAAGTTGTGTGCCCCTGTCAGCCTTTTTGTTTAACACAGAAACGCTCATTAGCGCCTTAATTGTAAACGGAAGACGAACGAACAACAACAAAAAGCAAAACCCTTGAAATTGTTTACCCCAAATGAGGGAGTGTCCTTGCGTCCTTTTTTTCCCCGACATATGTGAGTGTGTGCGACAATTGTTTTTGACACAAAATGATTTTAATCATAATGTCATTAAACACGCAAAGCAACAAAAAAAAAATAAAAAAAAGGGGCTAACTAGCCCTTCGAGCGAAACCCACATGTAAAGATCCCGGGGAGTAGATAATTTTTGTCACTTAATTGCCAGGGCTTAAACATTACAAAACTTTTGTGGGGCCACATTGTTAACATAATAAATTAATTTTGTGGTTGTTGTTGTTGTCTGGACACTTGTTTGAGTGGCGACTTTCCGCCGAAAATAAAAAGCAGAGGAAATAATTTAGAATTGTCTTGCAATTGAAGCAGTTGTTGGCTGGTGTGGAGGGAGAAGGCGTTGCCCAGGTAGTTTCTCTCCATTTGTCCAGTCACGCTAGGAAGCCCCACAAATGATGCGGTATAGGGTCAGGCGTTTTTGTTGCCTTTAGAGAGGGCGTTGACCAACTGCAATTGAAGAGCGATGGCGATGACTTGGTCGAAGCAGAAGATGAAGCCCAAAAGGAAGTGATGGCATTAAGAAGGGTGGTTCTCGGACCCCTTGGGGGGTTTTGCTGGGCAACGCCCACGTTGCGCTTGATTAAAAATATTGCTAAACACAAAACATAATCGAGGGTTGGCTCTCCGGCCAAGGGAGAGTTTGTGGTGTTCAGGAAAGAGAAATAAGTGGGAAGTTTGATTATCTGTTCACAGATGGCGCCACTGGTGCTGGAATGGCATTTGTTCAGAGGAAAATATTGAGAAATTGTTTAAAAAGGCAATATAAAACTAACAATGTTTGATTATACCCTTGCAATGGGTATTATAGTTATAAATATTCATTTCCGACCCCAAAAAACTATATATAATTCCTGATCAGGGTGAAGAGCTGAAGCGATTGAGCTTTGTCCGTTCATCTGTCTGTTTCTACGCCAACTAGTCTCTCAGATTTGAAGCTATCTCGCTTAAATTTGGCACAGAGTCTTTTTTATGCTGAGCGCTACTAATATGTCAGAACCGACCGGATCGAATGACTATATCTTATAGCTCCCATAGGAACAATCGGTCGGATAACGAGTTTTAGTAAGACAAACTTTTTTCTTTTCAATGAAAACGTCTCCAAACTTTGTATTCATAGGTATTCTATGCTTTTTTATAATTTTGCCAAGTTTGATGAAAATCGGACAAGTATATAGTATAGCTGCCATACAAAAGATAGGTCTGAAAAACATTCTTGGTTAGAAAAACTTTTTTGTTTTTAATGGTAGCATCTTGCAACTTTGTATTTGTTTGTTTTACATGCTTTCACCCAATTCCATAAATTTTTGTCCAAATCGGATGACTATATCATATAGCTGCCATACGAACAATCGGTCGGAAAAAGGGAAAAAATTGAATTTTGAATTGAATTATATGAAACCAAAAAAGTGTAAATGAAGTAAAAGAGCACAATAGTCTATATAGAAGGTTATTTTGTGTTTTTTTCAGGGATGCAAACCACTCGAATATAAGTACAGTTTCTAAACCGCCGGTTCGGTTCATTACATGGTTTTTGGAGCTGACTGAGCCACCTTTTTCGGATCGGTTCAGTGGTTCACAAGAGTACATTATGATTTCTATTGTCATGTGACTTTTCGCACACTTTCAAATTGCATTCCTATAATCCATTTGAATATTTTTGAAACCCTTAAAAGAATGTCCCAAATTTATTATGCCGGATTCAAAGGATTCGGCTATAAGTTCCTAGAGGAATGATCTCCAAAAACAGAAAATGTCGGCTAGAAGAGATTAGAATAGAAAAGTAGAATAACTCTCCTGGTTAGGATTGAATTAAAGTGAAGAACTACATATTACAGAAAATTCCAAATATTGTCCACTAGAGGAAAGAATGTAGATTAATGGTGTGTATATTAAGAGATCGGAGGGCAATTACAGAAGACTTGCAGGATTACATGTTATTAAATTTTCATCAAGTCATCCTTAAAAATAGAAAATGTAGAAAAATTATCTCAGGGAAACGATTCATATTCCCAAGTAATAAGTATCATTGGCTAGAGGATAGCGACTCCCGTCTTAAAACTCGTCAGAGAACTGAACCGAACCGAACAGTTTTTTTTTTTGTGGTTTTCGGTTTGGTTCAGCAATTCTGAAAGGAAGCCGGTTCGGTTAACCAGCTGGAATAAGCGGTTCTGTTCAGATAAAGTAAATTTTACGAATTTTTTTAACTTGGGAACAAAAGTGAGAAATTCTCAGAAAAATTCACAATGGCAAGGTGCAGTATCGTCCTGAAATATGGGCTCTTGTTCCCTCTCAGTAATGGATTTTAACACTAGGAACAAGTCCATTGAGAATAATTTCTTTATACGTTTTAGCATTCACCATTTTATGAAGCATTAAAAGCGATTCAGTTTAATATAAGGCAAATGCTTTACAGTGCAGCAGTTTTCGGAATATCGTCCCCTGTTCTACGGTGAAATTTGCGGGAGCCATCGGGTCCCATAAGTTTGAATGTAGATTCATCCGAGAATATAACTCGTGACCACTCAGACTCAACCAAACTTTTCTTATTCTTCGAACTTTTTAAGCCAGCAATCTTCATTCGAAGATTTAGAAGTGGCTTTCTTCTTTCTCTACTGGCCATCTCTTTTAGCCGACGCTGAATAGTTCTAGAGGAAACTTACCTTAAATAACGTTGCAGACGCTATCTCAAAAGCATTTCGAAATCGATTTTGGAGTCTAGTTCTCATAGGAACTCCATCTTCTCTTACACTTGTGCATTTTTTTCTGCCTGATCCTTCCTTCGGCTCCCTGAGCTTTCATTGAAGTTAGTTTTATCCGCTGTTTTACAAATTGCCATAATTTTAGCCAAAATTTCTAAAGAGCCCTAAGAGAAAGTTCATCAAAATGTGCTTTTAAGCAACCGAGACGCCGAAAATGACTCGCCATGTAAAAAAAGCAATCAGGGGAACTCCCGAAAATGAAAATTATAGAAAAAGAATGACACTTGGGAAAGCACCGAACATAAACACATCATTTTTGATTATCCCCTTCAATATTATCGAAATGCCTTTGTCCATGATTATTCCGTAGCGCTTATCAAAGTTTACTTTGAAACTTTGAATTGAAGAAATGAAGTTCATTTCCATATCTGGACGATCCTGCCTGCTGACAATCAGATTCCTCTAGAGCTTTAATCTTTTGCTTAATTAATGCCGGGAGTTCATAGCGATAGCAATTACAAAATTCTCGTAAGTCTTCGGAAGACTGGCGACCGAAGTTTTTGTTAAAAATTCTCCTGGCAAGCTTACTTCAATACCTTCCAGCTTGTGAACTATTTTCGAAAAGTCACAAAGATACTTTGTCACATTCCATTTCATGTTGAAGAGTTTCTTGAACAATCTCACCTTACATGCTGCATCTTTCGGTTGGAACACTTCCTTTAGTTTGAATCATGCTGCTACCACTGTTCTCAAATTCTTAACATAATTGAGTTGAGTGGGTTTCAAACTGAATATTATAGTCCATCCTTTTTTAATGCACCATTCGGGGTCTTCTCCTTCCAGCTTTCCATTGGTTACGTGTATCCACAAATCTGCGTGTATCAACACTTTCTTCCTTTGTTCACTTCAAAAGTCATAGCTTATCCGACTTTTCTATGTTTGAAATGGATTCAACGTTCTTTTTTCTCTAAATATTTGTCGTACACTTATACACTCGACTGATACCTTTTCTAGTTCAATTTACGCCTTAGAATCTTCGTAACCTGGGCCCATAACCTATTAAGTTTTGAGTAGAGCCGAATAACTGGTATATATTTTGGAATAATAAATACGAGTTGTTCATTTTATAATGTTTTAGAAATGGAATATCTGTACAAATTGTTTCGAAGTTTTACAGACGATTCAAATTTGATAATAATCCGAAAGCTCTAAGTTTAATACTTCCTTTTCCTTCATAGACCTTCAATCTGTTATATGGAAATGCAATTTCCCTGCATATCTAACCATCTTTGCCCTTTTCTATTTGCCCCAATTGAGGTAACAATTTTCTTGAGCAATTTTCCATCCATATGCAGTGCTGCTGGTCGGCTGCTTTGAAGTCTCAACGGCAAAAGTAAGCCAAAAATATTTCAACTTTTACAACAACATAATGAAAATGAATGCACATTCAAAGGCAATTTGCTGTCTTTAAGAATCGCCATAATTCACACAGCTGAACGATTTTGTTTTCTTCTTTTTTTTTTTTGCATAAGAAGTTGAAGCCTACAGTCAGTCGTCAATACCTGTTTCGATATCTGTGTGATATAAAAAACACTTAAACAACTGCGACGAACGAACAAAGGAATCAACAAAACAACAACAACAAAAACTGAAACAAAAATAATCACAAAACCTGAGAAGTCAAAAGGGTATCCAATGCGCAGGATGAGTCATGAGAAGAATGCAACTGGCATTTTATGTGTGAGTGATAAACTGAAGAAACTGCTGGGGTAGGGCCCTCAAAAATAAAAGAGAAGAAGTCTGCGAATAATATAATTTACCTTCCCCTCACAATTCTCGGCCACAGAAAATTTGATAGCCCTAGATAAAGCCCCCAGAGTTTTGGCTGTGCGCTACAATAAATTGGATTTCCTTGAATTTGTAATGTGCGCTCGAAAGAAACTTCCACAGAAACAACGAAAGTAACAACAAATATTGTCTTCTTGTTTTGTCTTTGGCTTGGCTTTTAAACCGACGCGTCGTCCGCTTTAGGAGGGTAAGCTGAAATCGTACAGATATATTTCATAGGAATCATCCGTGGGGAGGGAGGGGAGCAAGACAACACACCAAGAGACAAGACTAGGAAGCTCTCTACCATAAAGCTTTAACATATGTAAAGTAAAGTTTGTTGAGTTCTAAGTGTTACCCAGAAACTGTCAACGATTTGACACTGAGAGAAAAGAAAAGTAATGTATTTTACTGTCTGTTTAATAAACTGATTTCGAACAAGTTTGACAAATTCTGTTTGTAAGTGTTCATCAAATAAACGAAAAAAATTTAAAAGAAACGTTTTTTCTTATTCTCGATATTCACCAAAGTCTGCAAATACCTTTAAGGCCAAAATGGCCGAGTTAAAAGCTACTGACTATTTTGCAGACCTATCTTTGGTATGACAGCTCTACCATAAAAATAGTTCGAAATGTATTTACTAGGACAGTCTCAAATCAAGTATGTGGGGATTGAGCTTTGTCCGTCCGTCTGTCTGTCTGTTTCTACGCAAACTAGTCTCTCAGTTTTGAAATTTTCCACAGAGTCTTCTTTTTGCTGCACGCTACTAATATATCAGAACCGACCGGATCGGATGACTATATGTCATAGCTCCTATAGGAACAATCAGTCGGAAAACTAGTTTTAGTTTTTTTTTTTATGCTTGGTTGGTATTTATTGGATCTTCTCTTAAAGAGACTAACAATAATTTTTCAAATCTTAATCTAGAAACTATTTTAAGAACTATCCCCTATTGGAGGTAGTTTGTGTTCTACGGCCCTTCAAGTCAGTCGCTGGGTTGGTAGGTCGTTTCTTCGGAGGCGAGAATGCGTTGCCAGCATGGTGAGAGATTTTGCAAGTTGGTTTGGGTGGGCAAGAAGCTTCACAGAATATTTCCGCTTAAGTTCCTCTATTTCAGTTTCAACCAGTGGGATGCTGAGGTCGTTGTGGATACAATCATTGCGAATGTACCATGGCGCTCCAGTGATGGTTCTAAGGATTCTCGACTGTGATCTTTGGAGGATGTCCTCGCTGCTCGCACAAGCATTTCCCCATAGCTGCGAGCCATAGGTCCAGACAGGCTTTATGATGCTCTTGTACAGTAAGACTTTATATTCCAGCTTTAGAGGGGAACGGGAGTTAATTAGCCAGTGAAGGCTGTTGGCCTTAAGCTTTATCTGAACTTTTTTCGAGTCTATGTGTTTGCGCCATGTTAGCCTTCTATCAAGGTGTACACCTAGGTATACAACATCGTTTGATTGCGGGATCAAAGTCGCATTTAGTGATAGCTGGGGACAGGTGCTTCTGTTGAGTGTGAACGTCACGTGCTTACACTTTTGCTCGTTGATTTTAATACGCCAGTTGGCCAGCCACTCTTCCACGTCGGTAAGATGGCTTGCCAAAAGTCTTGTTGCGGTAATTGGACATCGTGATCTGCTTAATATTGCCGTATCATCCGCAAAAGTACTTATTGTAAGTCGAGAGTCTGTTGGTATGTCGGCAGTGTATAGTACGTATAGGAAAGGACCAAGAACACTTCCCTGCGGTACTCCGGCTCCTATGGTGAACTCTTCTGTTGTGCACTAGTTTTAGTGTGAAAAACTTTACTTTTTAATGGTAGCATCCTGCAATTTAGTATATGCTTGTTTCACATGATTTCACATAATTTTACAAATTTTTGTCCCAATCGGATGACTATATCATATAGCTCCCATACGAACGATCGGAAGGAAAATGGGTCGGTGGGGGAAAAAAATAATTTTTAAAATTATTTAAGCGAGCACCTGCAAGAGTACGAAAACTTCGGTACAGACGAAGTTAGCTTAGCTTTCTCGTTTTGTATTACCTTTGGTAGTCTTTGTTAGGTCTTCTTCACTGCAGAGGGTTTATTTTCCCCTTTTTTTTTGGTGCCCTCAGAATTGAGTTTTAGATCGATCGGGATGGAACTCTTACCTTGTTGAACTTAAAATTTCAAGTATGTTATCTTCTTGTAAGTACTTTAACTTAGTACGAAACAAAATGGTATCGAAAAAACCCGGTAAATATTAGTGAAATGGGAAAGCACTCTCTTCAATCACGAACTTTTCGTACCTACAAAAAGCTGCACAGTTTTTAGAAAATCGCTTTGTTATTTGCTTTGAAAATTTCATTGATTGAGTACCAGCTTCAAACAGAGAGCAAAGTAAAATGTGCATTAAAAAAAGTGCATAATCAGCTAATCTGTTCTTGAAATTCCCAAGTGGTTTCAACACTTTTCTTATAGAGTGATTGCAGCTATCTGACTTGACCAGTAATACCAACTTGGTCTTTGGATCTGGGATCCCTTCAGCCTTCTTTAAGTCAAGCAGAGACCTCAAATCAAGAACAAATTGGCAATTGCTTTAAATATTTAAGGGCTTAAGTAACAAAAAAATACATATGGGTTTTAACTTAAGCTTTTTACAACCTTAAGTCTGACCAAAGAGACTTTAAAATTGTTAGAAATGTGCTCAAGTATTTCGGAACTTATAAACTCGTACTTGAAGAAAGAATTTTGTACTTAAAACCAGTAATTTCGAACTGGCCCTACGACCCACCCAACATTTGGAAGATCATTTATATAAAAATCACCTTGATGAGTCTTTTCCGACTCCTTTTGATGATCTAAAAGTAGGCATCTCATATGCGATCTATTGCTCAAAATGTGATTAAGAGAAATACGACTAACAAAAGACTGTCAAATGATTCGAAACTGATCAGAAGAACGTGTTAAAAGCGACTCTTCAAGAAAAATTGCGGCTAGGGAGGGTACCATTTTCTCCCGACTAAAGTGTCGATCTGAAAACGAGCGCATTTAAGACTATTTTAATCAGCCTTAAGACTCAAAATCGACTCGAATGTGATCAAAAATTACATAAAATGTATGCTGAGTATTGACACAGTTTGTGCTTAATTCAAGTATAAAGTGCTGGATATTATTCTGAAGGTAGTAGTTCAATCATTTTATTACAACATCCCAAGCTTCTCCCAGTGTAGCTTAGCCGCCCTGGTCCTATGTAGTCTGTCCATCAGTCAGTTGTAAATCCGCACACACACACACACACACACACACATAGAAGTGCTAACTTAATTATTTAGCATGCGAACAACTTGAAACTTGGCAACAAAGAAAAGTCCCGACCAAAAATCTCAGAAGCGGGCAGCAGCAGCAGCAGCAACAACGTCGCGAAGTTGAAGTTTTCGTTTTGTGTGCCTTTTGTACGTTTATTTTCTGCTTATTTTTCGATTTTTTTGTAGTTGTTGTTGTTGTTAAGTAGATTTATGCACGTCTAGTCTGAAATTATTTGAAACAAGTTTAAAAGGCATATGGCCAATATACAAAGAGGTCCACCAGGCCCAGGCCCAGAAAACCTCAGGTAGAAGGGCGTTGCAGAGCTCAAGCCACAAACTGAAATGAAAAAAAAAAAAAAAAACACACACACAAGACGACGTGCCAAAGATACAGGTAAAAAGATACGCAAACAAATGTATCTCCAAGTGCAGTTTGGCCAAAAAACGTCTGACATTGGCTTAGTTCGGGAGAGTGAAAGAGAGAGCAGGTTACCCTCCGGCGGTTTCCACGAATTTCACACTTTTTTTTTGATTATGATGATGAAGGATTAAGATGCTGTCTGAGAGATATAAAAGATACAGCGAAAGATACATTTACTACTGCAACTTTATGACACAAATTTTTTGGTACTTATATCGGCCTTGTGTTGCTTTCGCTTTTCTTGCTGCAGGGGGAGGGGGCGGGCGAGGCGAAGCATTGTAGAAGGTGCAATATTCAAAGGTGCTTAAGATTTAAGTGCAGCTGGGAAAACAATTTCAACTAGACTTAACTTATGTGTAGGCTATTTCTTCAGCCAATATTTCAGTTCAAGTCAAGCTTGTTATTAGAAACAAGCAAGAATGTCGGTCAAACCCGTAATTTTTAGGCCCACTTTTCGATTTTTATGTACGTTTCGGTGATTTGATCATCAAGATTGCCAACAGTATAAAAAATATCTTACGAAATAGCCATAGTAGCGTTTTGATATTGATATTTTGGTTGTACAAGTAACGATTCTGTCAAAATGATCGCTGTTTTTAAAGAACAGTCTTGTCTTTGGAATTTAGATGTTGAAAACTTCTTGTTGACTGTGTTTAAAATCAAGAGATCAGCGTTAAGCCAATGCTTTGTAAAAAATAGAAAAAATTCACTTCGGCTTGGCCAAAGTGCAGTTTTTTTTTACATTTTAGCTTAGCAATTTTTTCAAATCCATTAAATTTTATTTAACTTTTTCCTTAAAATTAAAAAAATAGTTAAAAATTCCAGCTTTAGGTCAATTATTAATGGAATCTTGAATCCAGCAAGCTGATATTTATGTATCTACCTCCCTTGCATTTAAATTCAGCTTTGGATATTTCCTCTGCAATTGGGAATATTCACACCAGCCAATTTTTAATTGTGAAATTTTCCTTACATTAAATTTTCAATTGACACTTTTCACAGCCAGTCAATATTTAATTGGGATATTTGCCATCAATTAAATTTTCAATTGTGTTTTTTTTTCGGTCTTCGATGTCGACTAGCTGACTTTATAATCGAATATCGATAACCGATGCCAACATAATTTTATTTATAGTTCGTATTGAAGACCTTTGAAGCGTTTTTATTAAATGAAAAATAAAAATTGAATTTTGATAGTGAATATATATATTTTGCAGTCAGAGATACATCCTTTTTTGGCATAGCATCTTTACCATAGCATATAGCTGTCATGGGATCAATCGGTCTAAAAACTAGTTCTAGTGAGAAAACGTCTCCAATCTCCATATTTATTGGTTTCCACGATTCCACTGAGTTTGGTCGAAATCGGACAATTATATAGTACCATAGCTGCCATAGAAAAAATAGTTTTAACAAGAAAGAAAGTCGGTCAAGCCCGACTATAACATACTCTGTACCAAGAAATTTTTTTTTTTCGATCATAACTCGAAAACCGTTCATCCGATCTTCTTCATTTCTTTGGCGGATCGATAAGTTATCCTAATAACTAAATATGTCCAGAAGGAACAAGCCATCTATCTTCAAGACTGTGGGAGATATGACGTTTTTTCTAAATTGCGGGGGCGGGAGGGGGCGTGGCCAAAATTGAAAATAAACTTGATCTGCCTGCAGACATAAGAAGCATATGTCCCATACATGTCAAACCTCTATCTCTTACCATCTCTGAGATCTGTGCGTTCATACGGACAGACCAGACGGACAGACGGACATGGCTATATCGACTCGGCTGTTGATGCTGATCAAGAATATATATACTTTATGGGGTCGGAGATGCTTCCTTCTGGATGTTACATACTTTTGCACAAACTTATCATACTCTATGTACCTTCGGTACAGAGTATAAAAACCGCTGGCTATTTTTCAAAGGTTCAACATGTATTGGAAAAATTGGTTCATGTCATTTATTTATGAAAAACCATATCGGCCAAATGACAACCACGGCTGACTTGGAATGGGCTACTATTCGATCCACCCAATTTGTGAGAACATTTTCAATTGTTTCGGCACGTATGTATGTCAGTCATAGCAACTCGTATCTCGTTCTTCAACTCATCCATTGTTTGCATAACATTTGTCCTAGACCGCTCCCCAAAGATAATAGTCTAACGGTGTTAGATCACAGCTTCTTGGCGGCCAATTCACATCTTCATATTTGCTGATTATTAGATTTTCGAAGATAGGGCGCAGTAGACGATTCGAATGGTCAATTGGCTTTAGCTGCTGCACTTTTTATGGCTTCAAGGCAAGGTCTTTATGCAAAATTCGCATCAAAGAAGTGCGCGAAATGTCCAATTGTTGAGATGGTCGAGGTTGTTCAGGCACATTTTCAGCAACCGCAGCAATGTTTTTGGTCGAGCACACCGGACGAGTAGGTACACGGATTGGTTTATCCACCAACATTACAGTTTCACGAACTCGCTTCACGAATTGATCTACAAATTGAGTTTTCGGAACATTTTTTTTGGTCAAATTTTTTTTTTTTTTTGCCAATTTTGCACAGTTTGAGTCGAGGACTCACCGCTTTGGAAATATGTTATTAAGATTTCTTAACTTTCTTCAAGCGAATAGCGACCCCTTTCGTAAATGTCAAAGTTTTATACATTTGATGTTTTTAAAGTCAAATTATGAATAGTACAAATTCCAAAAACCCTCGATGGACCACCCTGTACTTGCAGGCAGATCAAGTTTATTTTGTTATTTGGCCACGCCCCCTCCCGCCCCCGCAATTTGGATAAAACGTGATATCTTCCACAGTTCCAAATAATGTACCTTCGTACATATCAGACATATTGAGTAATCAGGATTATTTATCGATTCGCCAAAGGAATTGGAAGGAAGAAAGATCGGATGAACGGTTGTCGAGTTATGATCAAAAGACTGTTCGCTGCTGCTGCGCAGTAGCAGCGCTGCTTTCAGCTGCTACTGCAGCATCACAATTTATGCTGAGCGTATTATTTCGTTGGTACAGAGTATGATATATTCTGGCTTGACCGACTTCCTTTCTTGTTGTATATAAATTATACGAGCTGCAAGGGTATACAGGTACAAACTTAAGGGGAGAAATGTTTCCTCTATTTGCTAATATGAACCGATTTGCGCTCTTTTTCAAAAACATTTGCTTTCACTTGAGAAAACTTTCATATCTTTAATACATCAATATTTCCAGTTCTTACACATTAAAGTTTAATTGTTTGTGAGTAAAAAAACATAAATTTCATAAAACTTATGTAATTAACTTTGGCAACAGTTTAATAAACCGGTATAAATCTTTTAATTAACTGCTGAAATTCTTAAACGCTTCTAGTTTTTAACTCTGTTAATACTGCAATTTTGTTCTTAAAACACTTTTTTGATAAGCTACTGCATTTCAGGTGAATAACACTTAATGACACACCACTCTGTATCTCTCTCTCTCTCTCTCTCTCTCTCTCTCTGTCTCCTCTTATACCCACCCCCAAGCACTTACCCCCAAAGCTTGACAAAAAAATTTGATTGTGACGAATTTGTTTCGGCTAATTTTTTGTGATTTTGTTGCAGGCGTTTTTATTTATTATTTGTATTTGTATTTGTATTTGCTTTATTTGTATTTAATTTGATGTGTCATTTCTGAAAATGTCGACAAGCGTGGCTGAATGCGACCAGGGGGGGGGAGGGCCGCGGATGGTAGAGCTTTTGGGTAGCATTGTCAACATTGAGCGAGCGAGAAATTAAGATTTATTGTGGGTGGCTGCTGTCAGAGGCGGTAGCCCCCATAGGAGTGGAGGGGAGGGCTGCTGCATGAGTTGTCAATTTTTTTTCGTATTTTTTTCTGATGATGTTCGCCTGTTCGTTCGCTTTTGCATTTGTGAAGGTTGTCAGACTAATAGCGCGCACAGAAAGAAAAAAAAAGTCGCTTTGACATGTGAAGGTTTACCCCAAACGGCTGCATTTGGACAATGAACTTGAAAATTCTACTTAAAGCGAAATAAAATATTGCTTGAATTCTGATTTTTCATGGTTGGCATTGCGCTGCACTTGACGGGGGACATTGGAGCAGGAGGTAATTATTAGAAAATTGAGAAAAAGTCTCTGAAAGTGGGTTTACGCCGGTACTTGGGGCAACTTTGTTGTCAGTTTTCCCTATCCTCCTCCAGTGCCTGTCTTTTATTTATGAACATTTGCAAACAACATTCAAAACTAATGCAAGCGCTTCAGCCAAACTGTAATTAAACATAACATAAGGCAGAGCCAGAGCCGTTGAAGTATCTGCCAGATACTTTTGACTGTTGCGTGTTTGTGTTAGCCAGCCTGGGGCTTAGAAAAACCTATTAAAAAGCAAAGAAACGAAAAAAAAAATCAACGTTAGGTTGGGCCGGGCCTCCGCCCGTGTCTGTCTGCATTCGTGCGGTAGTTAGCGTGGCGAAATGAAAAAAAATACTAAAACTAACGTAAAATATGGCACAAGCAGTGCTAGAGAGAGAGAGAGAGAGGGGAAACGAAAACCTGTTGAACGCATGAAATTAACTTAAACTTGACTTGGATTTTGGTCAGCTTTTTGCACTAAGAAATAGAAACCAAACTTCCTGGTTTCGCTTCGAGAAGACACTCTCCTCATATCGTTTTTCCTAGCCTCTCTCTCTCCAGTTCATTAAAATCCCTAATTGATGGCTTAACATTTTTAGGTTTAAGGGCATACAAAATGGTTTTGTAATCATACTTTGCCACATTTATCTGAGAGGGGGTCATTAGCATTTGGACTTGTATGATATATGAATTGTAGTTTTGGTTGGGCCTGAAGCTTTTATTTAATTGAAATAGTTTTATTTAAGTGTTTTTATAATAACTCAGAGTCTAGATTGATTTCTTGAAGCATATATGACAACAGCCTGTGGCAGGCGCTCATCCATGTATGGAAGCAAGTGACACCTAAAGGTATATAGCAGACTGCCAGTGTGTGTGTGATCAAAACAGGATGCTTATTCTTAGAATAAGTAAACCTCTGGCTTAATTCAAAGCAGGTCTTCAAGTCATCAAGCCCCTCAAGTTATAATAAGCTTCGTAGAAGAGGTTTTAAATCTTTCATCAACATTTTTTTAAATGAAACCCTTTTTTCTACAGTCTTTTTAACGAAAAGTTGTACCCAACTTAAGCCTTTCAATAATTTGGACGGTATAATTGTACGTTCTTTATTTTAAATAATTTACTATAACTTTTTCCTGTGAAAATTTTAACAAAAAGAAGTCCACTTCGTGGTAAGCTTAATTAGGTATATGGTTCGCCATTTTGTACGTTTCAATAGACCCAAAAGTCTTGAACCAAACCGTTTCCAAGAGGTTCGATTCGGTATCGGATGAATGATAGACTTGTTGGTACAACTTTTCACAGCTTAAATAGTTTTCAGGATCGAAATTTTGACTTGTCAGTATCGCTTTTAAAAGATAACAGTCAGAATGATTAGATAAGGAAAATTATGGATCGATCTATGTATATAGCTATCAGTTTTATTCAAAAATGCATATAAGAGCTGATTGTCTGTGGAAACATTTGATAAAGAAATATCGTTTTTACTTCATCGTATATTTTTTTCGATGAATATATATCGAAAATCGAATATTTTATTTTTCAGCTCTTTTAATAATTTATACTTATATCATATACACCCTTTGTACAAGGCTACAAGGCGGTCTTGAACCAAACTCCAGAGAACTGCACCCAAAACTGTTGCTTCAAATAATTAACCTCCTTAACCTAGACCCGAACACGACCTCCTCTGTTTCGGAAAAGATTCGGTTCAAAGAATTACTTAAGTCAGTTCTTTTAGAACTCAAAACTATCACAATTTATTGACCGGACTGAAGTTATGTTACAGCGCTGAATATGAGCATTATCATACCAAAATCATATTCAATCGCGGCATACAATATTACGCCTTCAAGTTTCAAAATATCCAAGCAAATCTATATATTTATATTTAAAGTTAAGGCACTTTTAAAACACTTGATAGAGATCTCATTACTGATAAAAAAGATCCAAAAAAGATTGATTTAGACTGGACATGTCTATAATATTCTTTTAATCATCCAACCGAGCTGAAAATGATCGAATTGATGATAATTTTTCATATCCTTTGGATGATTTTTAGCTTGAAGTGTAGTATAGGTGACCAACATCTAAAATCTCACAAATTTTCACATGTATCGGATAATAAATGGCAGAGTTAATCAGGTTATAAAAAAACGTTGCATACTTATCTGAGTCGCATGCGTTGTTTGCTTAGATTATGTTGAAATATTCAAATTTATGTTAATGTACTGTTAATTAACATAGAGAGAGGTTATTAAAAACTAATTCGCAATAACAAATGTTTAAAAGCCCCAACAATTTTGAAGGTATCAAGTTCATATTTTGCAGTGTGGTGTGGTCTACAATCTGACAAATTTTCATAAAGATCGGATAATAAATGGCCGAGTTATAAAGGTTTAAAAAAAAAACGTTGCATACTTATCTCAGCCGCACGCGCTGTTTGCTAACATAACGTTGAAATGTACAAATTAATGTTAAAGCTCTGTTAATTAACATAGGAAGAGGTTACTGAAGACTAAATCTTTTGAGTAACAAGTACATCGAAGTCGGTATTGTGACAAAAAGACAGTATAAAATATCAATATGATCTTTAAATATTGAATTTATATGCCCGAAAATATCAGTATGATATTTCGCGATGAGTTCGGACGCTTGTTTTGTTGACACAGCATACACTCTATAGTTCTCTATGGTGAAAATCTTCTCGCCATTAAACAGAATTCGCCTGTGGGCATTGTTCGTGCTCTGGCAACGCAATGCTTATGATTTGGAATTACTTTAAGAGCAAGTGGCCGGAATGTTTCTTTCCATTGAGTCCCAAGTCATGTTTTATGTTGCGCCACAAGCTGCCCTTGCTGTTATTCATCTCACGAGACATGATTTTCTGTTTGCGCAGTGGATTTCGACCTTACGGTACGGTACACAAAGATTCGGGCGATTTCCAGTGGGCGCAACATCCGAAAGATTTCACCTTTTGAAGCAGTAAAATAGCATAAATGTCACTTGCAAAATATCCGTCAAGTAAAAGTGGAGTCCGTCAAGAAAGACCCATTGCGGTTCTCTAGAACGAGTGTGTGACCAAAATAATTGCGACCAATTAGTAGAAGATGAGAAATCGACCCTCAAAATGAATCGTAATTCGTTTAATCTTATACTTTTTACAACTACGACTTAGTCTGCCTTCTATCTTCAAGTTCTGTACCCATTTGAACATAAGAAGAATTGATTAAAAGCTGGAAATTTGAACGGAATCGGAAGCGGCCACAGGGCAAATTTACATTTGTTCCAAAAATATTCTTAACTTCGGAAACGGCCCCGACAGACCCGTTTATTCAAGTAAATTTTTCATAAATATGCATCGCATTTGAAATTAATAATATTTATAAAACCATTTCCACATTTCGTTTGCTTATCTTAATTTCTGTTTCGATATGTTAACGATTTTTAAATTGTGTTCCTTTGTGTCGAGCGGATTCTAAATGGGCCACTTGTTGTGTGTGGTCGTAGGCACATGTATTACTAAACGCTTTCAATTCCAAAGCTTCCCACATTAATTAATAACAAAGAGCATTGAACGTTTAGCTAATTATAAATTCACTTTCAAAATCACAGAACAGAACAGAACAGAAAAAAAACACAAACTAAGTATACAATAAACCCATAAACTTTCATTGAGGCATCGTTGTGACAATTGTCAGGGCGAGGAGGGGGCAGGGGGGGCGAGAAGACCTGTCACTGACAAGTGCTAATGAACCGCAACAACAACCACAACAACAAAAGCAAAAGCATTTCGTAATAATTGAGCAAAACAGAGATAGAGATACTTAGATATAGAGGCAGGTGTGTGCTTGTTTGTGCGTCTCTTTCACACTGTGTGAATATGCTAAAATATGCTAAACGATTTTTTTCTACTCGCTACCCGCTTGTTATTCTTGTTCTCCCCTCGCCACGGCCCGGCCCAGCCCACTCGGGCACGCCCGCCCTCCACACGGCTCATTTAGGCAACGAAACTCGTATTGAGGTAGTCTTGAATAATTTTTGTTTGCCGGGAGATAAGAAATAAACGAAGAAAAAAAAAAGCAACAAAGCAACAAATGTGCAAAATAGTTTTGCCACAAAATTGTATAAATTTATTTCTGCTGAGATTTATTGAGAGACATGAAGAGTAGATTTATTTAAAGCGGTTGACAGTCTTTTTTTTGTTTCTTGACTTGTGAATTGTTTACAAATCTATTTGGTTTAATGGTGTGAAATTTCTTAATTTTTTTCGCAGGCGTAATAAATAGATTAGAAAGTGGGTTAAATACACTCGAGGAAGTAGATAAAGAAGGTGGTTGAGAAAATCAGGTATGTAGGAAATAGTTAGAATGTTTATATTGTGGGAGTCCAATACTCTCTGTATCTTAAGGAAAATGAAACACTGCTTGAATTCTTCTTGAATTTCGAATATCGTTTTTGAATTCGAAAACCGAACTTAAAATCCAGAAATTTTGTATATTCATTATATATCCTTTTCAAGTCCAAAAAAATGTTTCTGCTTTTTATAGAGCAATAAATTAGACTCAAGTATCTAAAAATACTTATAAATCTTAAAAAAAAACTCCAATGCAATCTGTGACACAATTCAATAAATTAAGATTTTTTCCAGGATATTGAAAGGTTGGCAAAGATTCTAGTTGATAATCGTGAGCTGAATGCGAATGTGTTTTTAGAAATAGTTTAGTAGGTCTAATATTTAGACTCTTAATGTATGGTTACTTCTCGGGAATTTATTTTGCATAATACCAAAGAATTATAGTGCATCATCTATAATATCTATAAATCTTTGATAATATGCAACCCTATTTGATGAGATGGACATTTATCTTGGACACAAAGCTTTTCCATTAGGAAACTTAAATCTCGCGAAGTTCTGATACCCTGACGGATTTTTTGAGCGATTTTCAAACCAACCAAAGACAAAATCTTTAGAGATTTCAAGCACACTCCCGAATAGTACAGTATTTTCAAATTTCTTGTTGTAGGTATAATTTTCTTTATCCCGTAATACTTGAATAAATAGTATTTCAGGATATAATAAGTACATTTCGAACTAGTTTAAAGTCTTTTTGATCATACTTCTCAAGTTAGTTCCTAAATTAAACCCGCTAACAAGATATTCTTGGTTGTAACCTATACAATATCTTGTCCCAATTCGTTTTTGAAAAGACAGAGAACATCCAAAGTAAATCCAAAGACCAAGATGGTATTACCATAGATTTCCAGAAACTCAAGTAAAAATTTCAATGTGAAGTTTCGATTTTACGTCAGTGTGATGTGCGTGTGAGAGGTTTGCCAAACAAACTTTGCACACAGACTGCACACTAATATAAAATCGAAGTGGAAATTCACCTCAAATTTTCCTGACATTCACTTCTATGGCCGATACTAATATTGTTATTCTAGGGTCTTTGGTATTACCATAGGAATTTTAAGAACAGATTCGCTTAAAAATACGTTGTGTTTTCCGTTGCATATGGTTTGGAGCTGGCATGATAAGTCGGTTATGTAATCAATTCCAGATATTTTGAGCGCATATTTCTTTATTCATACTGTAAGTATGAAGTGTTCTTAGTTCAAGAATTTTCTCCTTTCAAAAGGTACACAGAGAAAAAAAGATTAAAAAGTATCCATTAGATGATATTCCGTATCTATTTGCACTGGATATGTCTTAAATATCCATTTAATTATCCAATTCATTTGATGATCTTTTTTAATAAATGCTTGCAAAGGGTATCATAATTTTGCATAGAAATATTCAATTCCGACCCCATAAACCATATATATTCTTGATCAGAGTGACGAGCTGAGTCGATTGAGCTTTGTCCGTCCGTCTGTCTGTCCGTTTCTACGCAAACTAGTCTCTCTGTTTTGAAGCTATCGAGCTGAAATTTTGCGCAGAGTCTTCTTTTTGCTGCACGCAACTAATATGTCGGAAACGACTGGATCGGATGTGTATAGCATATAGCTTCCATAGGAACAATCGGTTGGAAAACTAGTTTTGTATGAACATTTTTTTTCTTTTCCATGGAAACGTCTCCAAAATTTGTGCTCTTAGGTTTTCTATGCCTTTTTATAATTCTGCCAAGTTTAATGAAAATCGGACAACTATATGGTATAGCTGTTATACAAAAGATAGGTCTGAAAAACAGTCTTAGTTGGAAAAGCTTTTATGTTTTTAATGGTAGCATCCTGAAATTTGTATTTGCTTGTTTCACATGCTTTCGCCTATTTCTACAAATTTTTATACAAATCGGATGACTATAACATATAGCTGTCATAGGAACGATCGGTCGAAACGCTACTTCTAGTGAGAAAAACTTTTTTGTTTTCAATGCAAACGTCTCCAAACTCCGTATTTACTAGTTTTCTATGCTTCTCCATGCTCGTGCCAAGTTTGGTCAAAATCGGACATCTATATAGTATAGCTGTCATAGAAAAGTAAGGTTAGAAAAATAGTCTTAGTAAGAAAAACCTTTTTTGTTTTCAATGTAAACCTCTTTAAAATTGGCAAATATATATTTTTTAAACTTTCACACAATTCTGTAAAGTTTTGTCAAAATCGGATGACTATAGGTTATAGCTGCCATAGGAATGATCGGTCGAGAAACTAGTTTTAGTGAGAAAAACTTTTTTGTTCAAAAAAAAAAACGCCTCCAATCTTTGTATTTTTAAGTTTGCTATGCATTCCCATGATTCTGCTAAATTTAATCGCAATCGGACAACTATATAGTATAGCTGTCATATAAAAGTAGAGTCAGAAAAGTAGACTTTGTGAGAAAAACTTGTTGGACTACAGTGGAAACTTCTTTCGAATTAGTTAGAAGTTAACTTTTCCCAATTTGTATGTTAATGTAAGAGTTTGTAAGTTTTGCAATCAGGGAAGTGACCTTTCTTTATAAGCAGCAATATGTACATCGGCTTCTCAGAGTCTTGATATAAGGTCCACAAATTGTAGGTGGAATGTGGTGCTTAATGCTTTCGTTGGTGTCGCACTTGTTTGCCCCCCTAAGAGTAGTCTGGTACAGAACCCTTTCTTTGCCACAAGTGGGCACTCTTTCTTCTAATTAATTCCAAAATGTCGTTAATTACAATTAAAGTGGGAATGCACGCAATGCTTGCCTGCTCTCTGTTGCATACAAGCGATCTGATAATGCAACCCACTTAAGGTTCTAAAAATCCAGCTAATAATTTCTATGACTCTGTCCGAAACACTTTTGAACACAACCGTTCCGGTTCCTTTCCGAAAGGTTTAGCAATTGAAATTCACATAAATAAAAGATAAGTTGAGCAAAAAGCATAACAACAAACGTTTGCATTTCCGGTTAATAAAATATATAGAAATGCGTTAGGCGCCCCGTTAATGGCCAGAGAGGAAGCTACAATGGGTGCCCCTTGGGTGCTGGTCTTATAAATATGCATAAGCCAGCCCACCCAACCCCTCGCCCCTCGGCCCCCTTGCCAGAGGGGGGATGAGAAATATAAAATGAAATCAAATGAAATTAGATAGCCTAGAATAACGACAAACTGAACTCAAATTAATTAAAGCAGAAAATTTTTAACGTGTTTCCATGTGAGGCATTTGGCTTCCTAGTTGCCTCGGTTGCCCGTCTCCCCTCACCCCACCCCAGTCCAGAGTTTGCCTGGCTAATTATTCATTCATGACATGTTGAATGCACACACTAGCCAAGGAGAAGGAGGAGGAGGAGGAGGGGTGGGGGACATGCATGCACTCACAGCGTTTTTTTGTTTCTGCTTTCGACTTGTGTGTGTGTGCTAAGGCTAAAGTATCTGCCAGATACGCGTGCACACACGTAGATCCAGTAGCTGAGGACCGTTGCGACTTGGGTTGTAAAGAGCATTAAAGCGTCAACGTGTTCACGTTCATCAGCCGGGGCCAGACAAAAGCCCAACTGCAAACGGGTTGTGGCCAGAGAGCACAGAAGGAACATCGACCCGGCCACTCCCCTCCGCCAAGCAACCTGCTAATAGCTTGTTTTGCCGTCGCTACAAATTAACTTTGGCTCTGGGTTGCATTTTTGAGTTGCGCTGCTGGAAATTACACTATTTTTCACTTGGCCAGGCCAAAAGCTGCACGTGCACCGTGGTTGAAGTGAGGGAAAATCCCCCGACTTTGCGCCAAATTGTGAAACCCAGTGCAAGTGCTGTTGGAGCCACTGTGTGGCCATTGTGGCCGCCGTGTGAAATATGCACAGAGCACAAAAAACGGATGTGGATGACGCCTCTCGCTTTGCTTTTTCGTGCTGAGTCTCTTTCACACAATCGCTCCCAGGAAATATTGCAACAGGAAGCGGCTGACTACGAGGCGGGCGACAAAAACCTTCTTCTTCCTTCTGCTCCGCTTGTCCTGTCCTCTGTCCACAGGATAAGAGCGCTTAAAGTCGCACATTTAGTGACAGTTTTGTTGGATTTGCATGGCAACGACGACGTTGACATGGCAGAGTTGTCATGATTAATGCGTAGCCAGTGCCAGAGCTGGTGCCGGAGCCGGAGCCAAAGCCAAAGCCGAGACTACAGATTGAAGCTGAAGCAGATTTTAGAGCTGCCATGTGATGGCTTTTCGCGGGTTTCATAGCCAGGGAATGTGGGTCAACAGAGTTAGTTTTTGTGCGAAAGGAAACTAGCAGCAGTGTGCGATGATGAGTTTCTTATCCGCAATTCAGTCGGAAGATGTGAGAAGGAAAACGAGTTGATTTTGTTTGCGAAATCTGTGAGAAGTCATTTGAAATCGTTTGAAAAAATTGCAAATTTGTCGGTACAAATATCCATATCGTTATAATAGGTAGAAGGGCCCTAACTGGATTCGCTGCAGGATAAGGAAGAGGAATAAGGAAGAAGAGAGAAATAAGGCAGGAAAGAGAAATAAGGAAGGAAGAAGGCAGGAAGAAGGTAGGAAGAAGTCAGGAAGATGGAAGGAGGAAAGCAGGTGGAAGGAAGGAAGGAGGGCATATTAAAGGAATGTAGACGAACGAATTAGGAAGAAGAAGCTAGAAAGAAGGAAGAAAGATGGAAGGAAGGAAGAAGGCAGAAAGAAGGAAGGCGGGAGGAAGGAAGGAAGGTAGAAGAAGGAATTGGGAAGGAGGAACTAGGAAGGAGTAACGAAGGAGGAACTAGGAAGAAGGAACTAGGAAGGAAGGAAGAAGGTAGAAGAAAGGAAGATAGATGAAAGTAAGCAAGAATTAGGAAGAAGGAAAGAGGAAGAAGGAATTAGGAAGAAGGAATGAGAAATTGGAAAGGAGGAATTAGGAAGAAGCAAGAAAATACGGAAGGAAGGAATAAACAAGAAAAAAGAAATGAAGAAAGAAAGCTATAAAGAAGAAAGAACCAAAATAGAAGAAAAAACAAGAAAGAAAGTCGGTCAAGCCCGACTATAACATACTCTGTACCAAGAAATTTTGTCTTTTGATCATAACTCGAAAACCGTTCATCCGATCTTCTTCATTCCTTTGGCGGATCGATAAGTTATTCTAATAACTAAATATGTCCAGAAGGAACAAGCCATCTATCTTCAAAACTGTGGGAGATATGACGTTTTTTCTAAATTGCGGGGGCGGGAGGGGGCGTGGCCAAAATTGAAAATAAACTTGATCTGCCTGCAGACATAAGAAGCATATGTCCCATACATGTTAAACCTCTATCTCTTACCATCTCTGAGATCTGTGCGTTCATACGGACAGACGGACAGACGGACATGGCTATATCGACTCGGCTGTTGATGCTGATCAAGAATATATATACTTTATGGGGTCGGAGATGCTTCCTTCTGGATGTTACATACTTTTGCACAAACTTATAATACTCTATGTACCTACGGTACAGAGTATAAAAAGATGGAGTATGAGAGATGGAAGCTGGAAAATGAAGAAGGAAGGAAGATGAAAGGTAGATGGAAGAAAGGTAGATGGTAGAAGGTGGAAAGCACATGGAAGGAAGGTGGAAGAAAGGTGGAAGGAAGGAGGAAGGAAGAAGAAAGAAGAAAGAAGGAAAAAGCAAGAATAAAGAAGGAATATGGAATGAAAAAAAGGAGTAAAAAATAAGAGATAAGAATCAAGAAAGTAGAAAAGAGGATGAAGAAAGATGAAAGAAAAAACAAGAAAAAAAGATGGAAGAAGAAAGAAAGAAGGAGAAAAGCAGGGAAGGAAGAAAGATAGCAGGATAGGGGGATAGAAGGATAGAAAGATAGAAGGATTGAAGGATAGGAAGATGGAAGGATAGATGAAAAGCAGAAAATAAGGAAGGGGAAAAGAGCAAAATGGAGAAATGAAAAGAAAACAAGGGACAAAGTAGTCCAAGCCCGACTTTTACAAACCCAAACCCCTCCAAAATTTATGCCAGCATTATCTATTGTTTTCATTGTAAATCAACTCTCGTTTATCCGCGTTTTGCCATTCCTTTGATGGATGGTTTGGTTCAATGGCTTCCGGACATTTTAAGGCCACCCTTGTGGTTCCTAACACGAGTTTTACCGTGGGCAAACCGAGGTTTTGGTCCGGCTTTCGACTTCTAGCATTATTATTGAAAATTTTCATCATTTTCTCTTTCATTTTCAATAAAAATCCACCCTCGCACAGTTGGCACATCCTCAATGTAATCTTTAATAGCTGAACCTACAACATCACATATAAGTTTCATTCGTATTTACCTTCAAGTAAACAACAAGATTGCTTGTTTACTCAATTCGCAAACCCTTTTTCGATTATTGGGCCATGGCCATGGGCCAAAATCAGATTTTACTTTGAGCTTCCTTCCGCCATTCGAGTTGTTTGATATGTGATGAGGCCTCCAGCCATTCGATCCACTTAATATTGTTACAATGATTATTTAACCCCCTAGCCTAGCCACATTTTTCTTTTCTTTTCAATTAAAAATTGTGCACGAAATGTTTAAGTGAGCGTTCAATGAACCTTGTGCCTTTTTTTTTTCATTTTGATTAATGAAAAATCTGCTGTATGATAAACACATACAAAAATACAGTTGCCAACTGATTAGCATTTTTGTCGTCGCTTTGTATTAATAAAAAGAATTTTTATATGATAAAAACGAAAAAAAAAAACGGGAAAAGCACTCGCGTCAGGCGAAATGCAATTTAAATTTTAATGTGCTGCCTTTTAGTAAAAAGAATTTTCTGCACACATGGCAAAAAGTGCTAGTTGGGCAGGGGGAAGTGCTTGGGCAATTGCATGCAATTTCAGTCTCGTTGATGCCCCGCAGCCAAACATGGTTGGTGATCCCCGTGCCCCCAGCCCCGTCCCGCCTTGACTCGCCACGACTCGACTCACGCACTGCAGCAATGCATTTTTTTACATTTAATTTACGAGTTTTTTCTGGTTGTTGTTGTTTGGTGCTGCCAAATGTCAAAAGTTAGCACGGTATGCAGCAACTCATTAAAGCAGGGATTTGCTTTTTTAACCAATACCAGATAATCTACCAGGGCAACTTGCTACAGTGATCTAATGGGACACGAAGATGGTAAATATATGACTGAAATTCCAATAGTTTAACTACCAAGGAAAACTCTCACTGATTATTTGAACCCTTTGCTCTTTCATGATGCCTTTTCCATCTCTTAGCGCCCACTTCTTGGGCTGCTGCTCGTTCAACACACTTAGCCTCCATTTCCCTTGTGCAAACGTTATGCAACTAGTCAAGTGTTAAACCATTTCCAATGACTTTCCACAGCGGAAAAAGAAAACTCAAAGCGAGACCGCAAACAACTTCTTTTGGGCTGACCGCCAACATTAAAGTGTTCACCAGCTGCCGGAAACTGCTTTGCTTAAAGTTGGCCAACAAAATTTTTAATCACATTCTAATTAGCCAAACTCCGTCAAAGATTGTCTCACAAATTTGGCCCGGCACTTTGTCGAGTTTAATAAGGAAATCAATTAATAACAAACGATGCAGCAAAGAACAGCAAAGTTTACTGTCTGTCTAATAGATTTGAAATTAAAGTTTGCCAACGTCGAAACGACTTTGAGTTGAACAACAAGTTGACTTCAGCTAGGCTAAAGATACAAAGATACAAGAATGAAGCAGACGACGACGACGACGACGACGACGACAATGATGTGAAGTTGCTGGACTACATGGCAATGCACTCAGACGAGAGCCACAAGCAGCGGCAGCGGCAGGAGGAAGGAGGTGGGGCACATAAAAAAAAAAACTTCCGTAAACAACGCGCCCGGGTAGACAACATTTCGAAGACGATTTTAAAATTAGAAAAGCAACCGTGGCAGAGCGAGAGAGAGAGAGAGAGAGAGAGCAAGTGCAGATACAACACCCAAAAAAATGAGGGAAAAACGAGAAAAATTTTTCAAATGTAAAATGAAAATAAAATTGTCTATCTCTCTGAAGCTAAGGTGCATCAGAGATGAGCTCGTGTCACGTTGAGCTTTTGAACTAACTGAAATTGTATTTTCAACCAGAACCCTTCAAAAATATGGAAATACAGGGTATTTTACAGTATGTGTGAAAAATAATGTTAATTAAATGAGAACCGTATTCAGCTTTGCAATGATGGGCTCGTTTTAGAGCATTTTTCATTACATCTTTCAAAATTTGTGGCTGTAGCGCTCGAATTTCTGCAACAATGTTGGCCTAACGTTCAAGGATTGTCGCGGGCTGGTTCACATATACTCCCTCCTTCAAACAACCCCAAAGAAAATAGTCGGAAATACTCAGAATTTCTGGAAATTATTCGCTTTGGCTTAAAAGTGCCATTGTGTCTCGGGTAGTGTGTGCTGCTGAAACCACATCTCAGGTCTGTTTTCAAAAGCTGTGAGCAAAAAAAATGTTCTATCATATACCCATACCGCTCTCCATTTACGGTTACAGCAATTCCATCTTCAACTTTCGAAGAAGTAAGGCACAATGATATTTTCATTAATCATTATTAATGCCACATCATACTGTACACCTAATGGGGTGCTCTTGGATTTTCAGAGCCCCAAAACCTACAGTTCGGCGACGAATCATTGATTCAGAAGGCAAAATTCTGACGTTTAAATGTCGACGATATGCTCTTTGCGTTAAAATAATTGATCGCTGATTTAAATAATAAAATTCTACTGTTCTGGTTCTTTGTTCAATTGTCTACCTCTTTATAATAAATTCCCCAGGTATTATTTATATAATACAAAAAACTTTTGAACCCCTTCGATACTTTGATTTGGCCACCCTGTATGTAGAATTTTATATATGTTCTTGATCAGCATGAACAGATGAGTTGATATAGCCATATCCCTATAAGGAAACAGATCTTAGAGAGGGTCAAAAAATTCAGTTTCGATAAAGATTCCTTTGAATTGCAGACAGATAAAGTTTGTTTTCAAATTTTGCCATGCCCCTGCAATTTGGAAAAAACGCCTAGACTCCCTTAAAGAAGGTTCCTAACTTTTGAACTTATTTGGAAATCTAGCAAATAAATCGATCCGCAAAACACTGGCAAGGATCGGAAACACATAAGTAAAGTTATGAGCAAAAGAATGTTCGCTGCTGCAGCGCAGTAGCAGCGTTGCTTTTAACTGCTACTGCTGTTTTTTGACTTTCTTTTTCGACTTTCGTACTTGTTTTTATATTATTTTCTTAAATAATAACCTGAAATTCTATAAACAAATTCAGATGCCCGGGTAGCTCAGTCGGTAGAGCATTGGACTTTTAATCCAAGGGTCCAGGGTTCAAGTCCCTGCTCGGGCGGGGTTTATTTTTTTAAAGTTTTATTTTTCATTTCATTTCATCATTTTAACAAAAATCACCTTGATGAGTCTTTTACGAGCCTTCTTGTGCATTAAAAGAGCTAGGTATCTCACGTGCGATTAAAAGAAGACTCGAGATACGAGACTTTTCTCTTGCATATGTTTTATATGGAATTTATTACAAAATGACTCGAAAATGGGTCGAAACTGATTCAAAGAACGGGTTAAAATCGACTCTTCAAGATGAGTCTCGGTTATGGTACCATTTTCTTCTGACAAAAGTATAAAATCTGATCAGAAAAGAGAGCATTTGGGACTATTTTTATCAGACCGAGAACTGGAAAAAGTCTCGAATGTGATCAAATATTTCATAAAATCTTTGCAGGGACTTTTAAACTACTTAATTTGCCTCTAAAGCAGTGGCGGGCGCGAGCCAGTTATTCTGCCGGCGCTCTGCCACGACACCGACACTGTAAACCAGTGGCAAGTCACTGCACACATGCATTGTATTTGTGTGCCCGCCACTGCTCTAAAGCAATAATTTCATGAGGGTTCAGGGTTCAACAAGCAAGTCCCTGGTCGGCTGGGTTTACTTTTGAGTTTTTTTTTTCACTTTTAAACTACTTAATGTGCCCCTAAAGCAGTAATTTCATGTGCCCGGGTAGCTCAGTCGGTAGAGCATTGGACTTTTAATCCAAGGGTCCAGGGTTCAAGTCCCTGCTCGGGCGGGTTTCCTTTTTTAGAGTTTTTTTTTTAAACTCTTCACTTTTATTTATGAAACAAGAAAGAAAGTCGGTCAAGCCCGACTATAACATACTCTGTACCAACGAAATTATACGCTCAGTATAAATTTTGATGCTGCAGTAGCAGCTGAAAGCAGCAGCGAACAGTCTTTTGATCATAACTCGACAACCGTTCATCCGATATTCTCCATTCCATTGGCGGATCGATAAGTTATCCTGATTACTAAATATGTCCAGAAGAAACGAACCATCTATCTTTAAAACAGTGGGAGATATGACGTTTTTTCTTAATTGCTGGAGGGGGCGTGGCCAAAATTGAAAATAAACTTGATCTGCCTGCAGACATAAGAAGCATATGGGACATACATGTCAAACCTCTATCTCTTACCATCTCTGAGATCTGTGTGTTCATACGAACAGACAGACGGACAGACGGACATGGCTATATCGACTCTGCTGTTGATGCTAATCAAGAATATATTGTATACTTTATGGGGTCGGAGATGCTTCTTTCTGGCTGTTACATACTTTTGCACAAACTTAATATACTCTATGTACCTACGTTACAGATAGATAGATAGATAGATAGATAGATTTCTAATCTATATCGATATTTGGTTTGTAATCTTATAAAAATCCGTGCAAAATCCACTTAGTTTCTACTGAGTTTCAGTGTAATGGATCATGGCTTTGTAGATTCGTAGGGCACGTACTGAAGAGGGCTCTTTTTGCATCGTTTTAAGAGAATTTGAGGTTCTGTTAAATAAGGAAAAAGGTGTTTTTAGTGAGACAAGCTTTTCAACTAGAAAAGATCAGCAGAGCTTGAAAGAGCGCAGGAGGAGCACTGCTCTCACAATGCAGCTGTGCTGCTGCTGCCTCTTTGAGAAACAGTATGAAATCCGTAAGCAAATAAAGTCACGTGCTCATCACTAAAAGCAGCAAATAACAAGGAACATTTTGACTGGGGAAATACTCGACATATCAGAAATGGTTGAAGTCGGAATGGTAAGCTCGCCACCGCCACCGCCGCCGATGCCGTCTTCTTCTTCGTCTTCGCCGCCTGGGGGCCAATGCAAGCGAGGCAAAGGCAATCAAACAACTGAAGCATGACAACTTTATGCCAGGAGCAAGCCCAACAAGAAGATGCTGTGGCTGGCTGCCTCTGCCGATGATGATGATGACGACGATGATGAAGCCAATGATGAGGAGAAGGTCCATCACAGGCAACAACGACAAGCGGCAAAACGGCACATGACATAAAAATTAAATAAACAAAATTATGGACCACGCCGTATGTGGCCCGAGTTCGTCCCATAGATAAGTGTAATGCATGAAGTTATAGATAAAGGTCCACGGCGGGGGCGGGAAGAGAAGGCGAATGAATAGCCGAGGGAGGAGTGCGGAGTGAGGACAAATCAAAATAAACACGGTGCGTTGTTGTTTTCGGAATTGTTGTATTTGTTGGATAAACAATGAGGGAGCGCTTTATTTTTTCTGTTCTGTTCTTCCATCCAACTGTTGGGTGGAAGCGTGAAGCGCCGCCGGGGCAGAGGCCCATAGCTCGAAATTGGTATAGAAAAGTGGAAAGCAGTGAAGAAGGAAAGTAAACAGAATGTGCCCCAAGGTGAAATGGATACCAGTTTGGCAAAGAATAGACTCGAACTTATTCCATTTAAATGGTTAAAGAATGGTTTAAAACCATTGATGATTTGGTTTTGGCAAACTAAACTTTGTCATTGGCTGCCTCAAGTTCTTATTCCTCATGGAATCCCCCTTGGACCTCAAATTCCTAACTAATCAACGCCAGTTTTCTCATCTGCCATCTTTTCCCATTGCGCCGCGCGCCTTGCCTTATCAGCTCAAACAACATTGTTGAGGCAAATTATCAACCAAGAACATCAAGTCAACTTTTTATTCTATTTGTACACATTCCCGTGGCAAGCGAAGCGTGCCCCAACAACGTGCCCCGGCCCTTCAGACCCCGCCGCCACTCTGGCAATTTTCACAAAACAATTTCCATTAGCGGCAAGTTGTCGTATTTTCATATATTTTTTTTTTTTTGCCAAGCCAAGTCAAGCCAAGTCTCTTTGGCCCTCCACTTTTTCTCTCATGTGTTTGTTGCCACTCAATAAAAATATGCTTTATGAATTAATGAAAAGATAATGTTTATGCCAAGAGAACAGAAGTTTAAGCTGCCAGCAAAGGAGCAACTCTGGCTGGAAGCTGAAGCTGGGGAAGAAGGTGACGATAAGCATCATCCGCAGATGGGCGTCTTTGGAGAGTGTGTGTCGAGTGTTTAACAATTTTTTGTTGTTGTTGCTTTCAGCTGATGCAGTTGCGCCTTGGCCAGCCAGACAGGTTTTCATTACAATGTTGTGGCAAACAGGAGTGAAGTTTCCGAAATGACAGTGGCAGGAAATACTCTATAAATAGTTTGTCGGTTAGCTAAAAGCTAAATAATTAGCTAAAATTTGATCAATAATACTTTATAGTGCAGTATTATTTTATAACTTAAACGTAGCCAGTTTAACAGGAGTATCTTAAGGCCGGATCATGCTCCTACTTATGTCGGAATTCACCTTTAAAATAAAGGCCCTGAGCTACATACCAACTCTTTCAAATCTGTGCTGATTTAGCTGTGATTGAAAGCTGTGATTGAAAGCCTCCGACTCCTTTTCCGGCACTTCATCTTGGGTGCTCATTAGAGGGTCATACTGTCGCCCTTTAATTCATAAATTTATATATTTTAAGGACTTTTCTAAAATACCTCCTCTCTAAATCTTGGCTTGTGTGCTTCAAATTCTCGCACAACAGAAAGGGAGCTACAGCATAACAGCAAAGTTTGAGAAGCGGATTCATGACTAGTTTCTTCAAAGCTCGCGCCAATAGCTAGCGAAGGTGACCGAGTGTGTACACATCTTCACACCTTGTGTGATAAATACATAACTTGGATGTATGTAGAGAATTTTATAGTGGGCCGGATCGAACACCCGAACTCTTGCACAGCAGACACACACACACTACCCGTTGCACCTCTTCCGGCCAACGATAATATTGAATACCAAAAACAACAATCACGATATCAGAGCCAGAATAATAAAGAACTGTGAAAATATGCCCAGCATATAATGATCTGGTTTCCCGCTATAATTTGCAAGCAGACTTGTATGGACTTTCTGTCAAGATAATCTTCTAACTTTAACAGCTTAAAGTGTAAGGTTATGACATTTTACAGAAGCTTACCACAATTGGTCACTTATATGCTTGATAATGTGGCATTGCAGCGACTAAATGAAGTAAATGATCTTGGGGTAATTCTTGACCATCAACTCAATTTTAACTCTCATACAACCGCTGCCGTTAATAAGGCCAGAAGTGTTCTTGGGTTTATAAAGCGGTGGTCGAAAGAATTTGACGAAATCCAAATTCTTTACACTTCTCTGGTCCGTCCTGCTCTTGAGTATGGTTCATGTGTGTGGTCTCCGCAATATTCGACCCATCAAGATAGAATTGAATCTATGCAAAAGCAATTCTTATTGTTTGCTCTTCGTGGCTTGAACTGGCATCCTGAGGTCCGTTTCCCATCTTATTCTAGTAGACTACTTTAATTAATCTTCCTTCCTTATTTAACCGTAGAGTTATGCTTGGTTTAATGTTCATACATAGACCAATTAATGGTAAAATCGATTCATGGGAATTGCTTAGCCAAATTAGTCTCAATGTTCCTTGTAGATTGTCCCGCAACTTTGTCCCCTTATCTCTTGAACGTTGTACTACTAACTAGTGCTAACTAGTGCATGATCCGTTTCGTGTCCTCTGTGCTGATTACAATTAACTATACCGCCTAATCAATTCGGAATATTCTCTTCCCGCGTTTTAAAACCTCTATTTTAACTTATTTAGCCCGTAGCTAACATTTTTTTAAAATTTTTCTTCCGGTTTTCGTGTCGCTCGTTAGCGGCTGTGCTTCTCGTCGGTCGGTTGGGCGGATGGTGGGCTGCTATTTTGACTGGGGTTCGCGCGTAACAAGCTGCGGCATGGGCCACTTGAACGTACTGCGCATTGTACGTCAACGTCCGTACGCGATAACTCACTAAGATCTTTTTAACAGAGCTGTGTGGTCGGTGTTGTATGGAATCAGCGGCCTATATCAAAATGAAACTTTCTTCTGAGCTTTTTATATTCTGTACCAGAGGAACACAGAGAATAATTAGATTGTGCAACAGTATGTAACAGCCAGAAGGAAGCATCGCCGACCCCATAAAGTGTATATATATTCTTGATCAGCATCAACAGCCGAATCAATATAGCCATGTGCGTCTGTCTGTCCGTATGAACGCACAGATCTCAGAGATGGTTAGAGATAGAGGTTTGACGTGTATGGGACATATGCTTCTTATGTCTGCAGGCAGATCAAGTTTATTTTCATTTTTTGGCCACGCCCCCGCAATTTAGAAAAAACGTCATATCTCCCTCAGTTTTGAAGATAGATGGTTCGTTCCTTCTAGACATATGTAGTAAACAGGATAATATATCGTTCCGCCCAAGGAATAGTGAAGATCGGATGAACACTTGTCGAGTTATGATCAAAAGACTGTTCGCTGCAGCAGCGCAGTAGCAGCGCTGCTTTCAGCTGCTACTGCAACATCAAAATTTATGCTGAGCGTATTATTTCGTTGGTACAGAGTATGTTATAGTTGGGCTTGATCGACTTTCTTTCTTGTTTCTCATCCAAATAATTTGACCCGCCCTAATATTTATAAATTTATCCTGCTGGCATTTACCCATTCTATCTCAAGATAATATCCACCCCGAGTGCAAGAACCTTCACCCGGAATGTGACATAAAATGTTATGATAGAAATAGACGAACAGATTTGAAATTAGACTACCTTTAAGCAGATCTGCAAACCGGTTTTGAACCGAACCGGTTCGAACCCGCAATTCCGACTTTCAGATTACTGTGAACCGTACCTTGAACCGAACATCTTAAGGTATTAAAGCTGAACCTGAACCAGTTCCGAACCCAAAATTTCGGTTCGGTTCAACAACAATTATAGATTTGAACTATTTCCCAGTGACTTCTTCTGTTATCCTGATAGAATTATCCACATTACTGTGGAAACACTTTTCGTATGTAGACTATGAGAACTGCATTTTACTTTAAGGGCTGCATCCAAAACTTCGAAGTTTATAAGTAGAAACACTTTGTCATTGCTTTGATGGTCATGAGCTGTATGAAAGTGAGACAATTCCCTAACAGTTTATGCCGGGTTTAGGTCGCTTACTATATTATCGTGTATAAAGCTTGGCTGAACCAAGGTTCGAACCAAAACCTTGGCCCAAAAACCAAAATTCTGAACCTGAACCATTTGTAAATTTTGGTTCGAACTCGCGAGCCGGAGAACTACGAAATTTTTTGGGTTTGCAGCCCTGCCTTTAAGATGAGGTACTTTCAGAGGTATCTTTATTGCTGCCTAAGCTCATGATAATCTCAAAATGGTTAGAATGGATAGAATCTGCAAAAACAAAGTGAAGAAGCTGCGTTGCTTCTCGATACTTAGATATTTGGCATATTATTGTAAATGGAATCGATGGCTACGGCCTATTGTCATATGGAAGTCTGTTGATAAAAGAACCAGAAATTGTTATATGATGTGAATTGGGAAGTTAGTTGATTAGACTTTTAAGTCTTGATACACTTATATTACAATGTTGCCAAATCCCAGCAAGAGTCCTAAAGTCCACCGGTTCCCCCCACCCCTGCCAATATATTCAATGCTACAATTTAGTGCATGATTCGAGATCACACGCATATCCCTACTTGATATACAAGCCTCTCCCTCTTCCCTCAGTCCGGAAATTGATTTTGTGCAATCGCTGAGAGCGGAAATGATTGCATCACCAAATGCAATCCCAATGCAACTCACCACGTGCCATGTCAGCCAGCCAGCCAGCCATCGAGCGAGTGCGTCTCCTCCGAGTCGTGTTGCAAGTGGTTCTTTGGGTACTTTGCATGCAAATTGCGTCAAATTGCATATTTCCGGTGGTTTCTCTGACGTCGCGTAAATATTTTATGCTTCATTTTGTCTTGCGAGTGCAAGTCTAGGCAAGTGAATTATGGCTAATTACCAACTCGGCCTAGCGGAGCGCATCGACAGCTACAGCAGCGGCCATGGCAATCATCCCCCCAGGGCGCTGTGCATTGGACTTGGTCTTTGTTTGGTCGACGACGTCCACACACTTCTAGGGTTACCGGTTGGCTTTGGCCGCATGCCGCCGCCGCTGCTCGCCGCTCTCACTTAATTTATACCTTTTTGCCCCACTATTGTTGTGGTCGCTCTTGGGTTTCCCTTTCAATGTGGCGAAGTTGAGAAGTTGAGACGACTCAACATTTTGATTTAGTGCACGGTTGGCGTAATTTAGATTTGTGGTCGACTGGTGGTGGTGGTGATGGTCGGTCGCTATTCGAGGAGGCGGGAGTTGTATTTTCCTATTTTTTAACTTTTCCCATTTACAGTTCATTGTCGCGCTTGTCGTTTGGCTAGGGAAAACGCCTCCTGTTGAAGAAAATTCTACAAAATTTGGTACTTTAAGGTCTTAGACTGCCGTCATCTTTACCAGCTACTTGCATATTCATACTTGCGTAACTTCGTCCATTCACCTCCGACTCAAGTCTCAAACAGAGACAAAGTTTGTCTTTCTAGTCTCCTCCCAAGGCATCTCAAAGCCTCTCCAATTAGTCATCACAATAGACCCAGGGGACCGGGGACCCCTGACCAAATAGACAACGATACAATCGCCTTGCTAATTTCTTAAGCAAATACAAACTTCCTTTTGCTAATCTACATAATTATCCTCTTTCTCTCTCTCTGCAGGTAAGTGCAACACAACAGGGCTCTAATTTGCCAGGCATGCAAAGGCGAGGCCACACCCAGGGACTACCGTTTAATGGTCGGCGTTAACAGTAACATCTGGGTCTGGGTCTGGGTCTGTGGTGGTCAACATCATCAACAGGTAACACCGAAAAGAAAAACCTCTCCTCCTCTCCCTGCTGGTATTTGCATTTCACATTATTATTAAGTATTATGGTTGTTGTTGCTGTTGTTGTACCAGTTGGCGCTGCACTTGGCCAATTTGTGCAACATTTCGACTCAATTTGCTACCTGCAAATGCTTCTCGTGTTCCTCGAGTGCTAATGGCCAAAGCAAAGTTGTGCCCTGGGAGCGTGTGAAATTTCTGTTGCTGTTTGTTTGCAATTTGTTAGTGCCATATATCCGTGCCTGCATATATACATACATATATACTTACTACCCATATGTACTTGCCACGATATGTGGCAAAAAGAGGTCTGTGGAAAGGCCAAAGGCTATTGTTAATTGAGTTGTCTGCATATTGGGGGACAGGTTAAGCGTAACTTTTGCGGGGCGAGCAACTTCCTTTAATTAAGTTAACCCTACAGGATGTTTCTACAAGTGATGAATGTGTGAATGAATGAATGCTAAAGCCTGGGTCTGTATTCTTGTATGGGAACTTAAGCTGCTTTCTTTCCGAGATCTCTAAGAATTAGACTTGAAATCATAGCTGATGATGTCGATTACAATTAGTAATTAAGTAGTTAATTATTAAAAGGAATTGTAATGATTACAATTGATGATTACCAATTGAACACTACTATAAATAATCCAAAAAAATGGGGATTTTTAAAATCAAACAGAGGTAATTGATATTAATATTAAAGATTACTCTTAAGTATTTTTAATTATTATTGATTATTTTTTGCATTTTTTATTGGAGAACTCTGAGCTTTGATGCTCTCTTAAATATCGAATTTAAATAGCTCTGTGGAGTAGAGGCGATAGACCTGGCGCTTGTGTAATGAGAGCGGGCATCTTGAAAATAATCCAAAAGAGTAATCTTTAAAATTATTTTATGTTATTGGGGAAATCAAAACAAGTTTTGCTTTTCCAAAATATTTTAAACCCCTTCGGGATTCGTCTTCAGTGATGAAGCAAAGCGTCCGCTTTGTCAGCTGTGGAGTTGAGAGCTAATTCATCGACGAAATATATTGGAAATCAAAAACTTGTGTAGATTTTCTTTAGCACATAAAAGACAATCACCTCGAGCCGGCTAAAAACCTAAGTTTTTTGTTAATTGCTAATAATGCCGTATAATTTTGATTACTTATAATCCTTATCAATTAATAATCGAGAGAATAATGATTAGAGATGATTAGTACTCATTATTAAAAAGCTATGCTTCAAATCAACTTTCATTGTTACCCTTAAAAATTGATTCTAAAATTGAATCAAACGCCTAATGGCTTATGATGATGTTCCTGAATAGGCAAAGTCCAAAAAAATAGCCTAATTATTCAGAAAATAGAACCTAAAGAGGAATTTCAGCTTTAATACCTTTATGCGCCAAAATTAGGGTAAAATTTACCCAACATTCTTTGAACATTTTGTTACACTTAATGTTAAAAATATGTATTACTCTCTTTTTTTACTTAGTTTTTTTTTTATTCTTTACCTTTCCTTCTCTCGGATTCGAACTGAGGACCCTGGATACAGCACATACGTACATCTGAGCGCAGACGACTGTCAACGTCACGCGTGGCAGTACGACAAAAAACTGTACAGACTTCAGCAAATCAATTTAATTATTTGAAATGCTTCTAACATATGGTCATGATTTTGGAATGTTATACTTTTCTCTGTGGTTGATGTTCGCACTGCATTATCTTGTTTCTTGTTCTAAGTTTATCAAAACAAAGAATACAAAAAATGTCACTCTGCAGTCTAACGATTATGCCGTGAAATGATCTTCTTTTGTATGGCTTGCGCTAGCGAACTGTTAATAGTCTCATGGAATAAACTGATAAATCAAAGGTTTGTGGGCAAGGCTAACTTGGCGTGAATATTTCTCATATTTACCTTGTAATGGTCAAGTAAGCTAACCAAATTAAGTCAGGAGAAAAAAAGAAGTTTCTTAAATATGACATGCATATAGAATACACAGCAAACATTATTGGGAAAATGGTCCTAGACTTTAAGTTTAAAAGATTTTAAAATATGTTGCCTAATTTGGTACGTTATAGTCCACATATCAGCTCGATATTTCAATGCACACATATTAGGCTCCGAATTTTCTAAAATTAAGAAAGAACAGTTTTTGAGTGTATACAAGTATGAATAGTAATCTATGGGGTCGGAGATGCACACACGACCTCTCGCACACCAGGCACACACACTTCCCGCTGCACCACAACCGACCCAGATGCTTAAAGTCAGAGGAGCCCAAGAGCACAATATGCTCGCGTAGTCACCAACACAAATGAAAAAAACATTTTGAAGCTACAACAGTAACAAGAAAGCGAAATAGAATATCGGTAACTGCCTTTTCCTGTGTATGTGTGTTTCTAGCTGTCTGATGCTAACGCAACCACTCGACGCACAACGACAAAAGTTACATTTAAAAACGTGTGCTTATTTTTAGTTGTGTTCAATGTCACAGGATGTAAAGAGAGGAGAGACACTTAGGAAGTTGTATGAATTTCGCTATGTTCAAGCCGGCTTACGCAAATAAAAAGCAGCAACCAAAGCGGCCGATGCGTATAGCTTTCGGGCACCCCTGCCTAAAGCAAATCTTTTTATACCTTAAGGTTCGAAGAGTTCGAAGGCTTGAATCGAGCCTTGGCTCGTAACTTCTTGAATCGTTCAAACAGCCGGAAATATAAAGGATGCAAGAGAACTTTCGTTCTCTTTCACGACTTAAAACATAACTTTTTATGTTACAGTTCAATTTCAACACAAAATTTTATAAGTTTTGATATGAAACTATACCTAAAAGGCAGATTCGTTTCAGTAGAAGCCACAGCATATGGTTCGGTACGACAGACCCCAAAAAACACTGATCTCGGAACCCGCTTTAACTCTTTCGTTTCTGCAACGTCTATTAGCCAAAGTGTATGCACTTAAATCAAGTGCAAAATCTTATCAAGTGGAATGGATATAATCAAACGCTGGACATATATTCTTGAGTTATCTTAATTCTCAATTTCCTGCTTCGAATTGCATTAAAAACATTTCGCTTGATTTAGCTGGCCGCAGAGCGCAGAGCTTAATGCCAATCAAGTAGTAAACCAGGACTTGTTTATGTTGGAAAGGGAGTACCCCTTTGGGCTTCCTCCAGTGCCTGGCTTCAAGTTGACTTTAGCCTCTGGCTAATACTATAGAAAATGTCGCCCCAGTCTCCAAGTTTGGTCTCTGGCATTATAAATTCATATTCAATTACGCGTGCTGTGTGTGTGTGTGTGGTGGTCGGGTCAGGGCTCGTGCGTTGTTTGCCACCGCATAGTCCAAAAATTTGTGTGGCCCAGGCCTATGAATGGAGCTGATTACAGCTGGTGAGAGGAGTGGACTAGCCTGGCCTGGCCAGTGCATGCACATTAATGATAAATGAAATATTTATATAGCTAAAATACGTAATTAACTCAAATTATAATGGGGCATTGGTGGTCTGCTCCCCCGCACTCCACCCCCACCCACCAGAGGCGTTAATTTGCTGTCCAAGCAACGCCAATTGTGGCCTGGATGGACTTATGAATGCTCTTTGCCAATGGAAAGAGAGAACATGGTTGGGTTTCAGCTAAGGAGAATCCATATACCCCTTCGTCGGGTCAGGGCATAACAATAAGAAACCACAGAATATGCCAGGGAGGGAGGCAGGGAGGACAGGGGCATTCGGCTTGCCAGCATGTTGAAATGCATGCTGAGTGTGATTACAACAACATCGTCGTTGTCGTCGTCGTCGTCGCCGTTGATGGGGGCAACCCGCACACACCAGAGACCCTAACTCCTCCTCCTCCCCCTCCAGCAGTTGGTTCGCCCCAGTTTGGTTGCGTTGCGTTGGTCATTATTTACTCATCGATTGCCAAAGGAATGCGGTGCATCATGCGGTGCCCAAGAACGAACCAAACCGAATGCTACCCCGGCTCTGTGTCTCGCTGTCTGTCTGTCTGTGCGCCTGCCTGCCTGCCTGGGAGCTGCACTGGCTGCGGCTGTTGTGTGGAGGGCAGGGGAAGACTGCTAATAAATTCAGCAAAGCCAGCAGGTTGCTAGGCTTAAGGTTCCTCCGTCTGGTCGGGCCTGGTCTGTGGGCAGGGAGGAGGCAACAATAACAAATCGTGTTGTTAACTGGCAGCGTCGTCATTGGCATACGCACGAATGCATTCGAAGACGACGGGGTCTGGGTCTGGGTCTGGGTTCTGGCCAATGGTCACCCCTTCCTCCAGTTTGGTGTGCTTAGTATGCTTGGCTGGACGTTGGCCCGACGGAGTTGGCTTCGTCTTCGGCTTGGACCTGGGCTTGTCATTGACCTCCAGTGGCCAATTGTAACTGCAACTCCCGTTCCCTTTCTACCTGCTCCAACTCCTCCGCCTCCGCCTCCGCCTCCTCCTCCCTCTCCTTCTATTCCTCCTACAAACTAGCCATAGACAATGTTGTGTGCGCTTTAATGTTTTCTTTTTGGTCATTTTGAAGTTGTTTTATGTTACGTAGGACCATAAAATTCTATGGGCCAATAACCCACTCATTGTCTCCCTCTCTCTCTCTCTCTCTCCAATAAGGATGAAGTGTTGATTCGTTGTTATTGTTGTTGCTGTTTATAAGCCTTAGAATGTTAGTTAAAGGCACTGAAAGCATATGACACAGTTGATCCTGTTTCTAGAAAAGTTGTGTGTGTGTGTGTCTGGGTTATTTGAGTTTGACAATTTGGGTCACAGGGGGAAGGTCACCAGGAAAAGAGAAAGCAACAAATGTTAAGGAATATGCAGAAATGGAAGGCAACAAGATAAAATAAGAAAGAAGTTAGAGAATAGGCAGATAGAAGAAAAATATCAAATTCAAATATGTATTTATAGGTTTGAAATGAAAAAAAAGGATTAGGTCTTTAAATGGTTTGAACATTGTTCTTTATTTATTCTTTATTGCCGAATAAAGAGTGCTTAAAAGGAGGAAAAAGAGGAGAGAAGGAAGTTAACAAAGAAATAAATAAATAATGCTCATAAACACAAATAATTTAAAAACATATAGTAAAGGTGCCGAACAAAATAAATAAATGAAAAGCAAAAAAATATGAAAAAAAGCTAAGTGAAGAATTTTGAAGGTGATTTTCAACGAACATCACTTTGTGACTTCAAAATACCCAAGTATAGGGCTGCAAGCCTGTGATATATTGAAGATGATTTGGACGAAAGGTGCCGAACATAATATTGATATATCGAAACATCGAAAATTGTGTTTAAAAAGAAGATATAGTATATCATTATCAAATATTTTTATACTCTGTACCGTAGGTACATAGAGTATTATAATAATAATATAATAATAGAGTATTATAAGTATGTAACATCCAGAAGGAAGCATCTCCGACCCCATAAAGTATATATATTCTTGATCAGCATCAACAGCCGAGTCGATATAGCCATGTCCGTCTGTCCGTCCGTCCGTCTGTCCGTCCGTCTGTCTGTCCGTATGAACGCACAGATCTCAGAGATGGTAAGAGATAGAGGTTTGACATGTATGGGACATATGCTTCTTATGTCTGCAGGCAGATCAAGTTTATTTTCAATTTTGGCCACGCCCCCTCCCGCCCCCGCAATATGGAAAAAACGTCATATCTCCCACAGTTTTGAAGATAGATGGCTTGTTCCTTCTGGACATATTTAGTTATTAGGATAACTTATCGATCCGCCAAAGGAATGAAGAAGATCGGATGAACGGTTTTCGAGTTATGATCAAAAGACAAATTTTCTTGGTACAGAGTATGTTATAGTCGGGCTTGACCGACTTTCTTTCTTGTTTCAACTCAATATATCGGATATAAAATTTATTTTTCTTTTGGCAACACTGTTTTAGGCAGCTCAGCTGTTTTCGTGTCCGATGTTACTGTCAAACATGTTCAGTTTGGTCCATAATTTAACCATTAATCGACTTACAAACGAACAAAGCTTGCAGATTATTGAATTTAATTATCAAAATCCCAATTTTATACTCTGTACCGTAGGTTCTCTATGTTAAGCATCTCCGACCCCATTAACTATATACATGTTCGGAGGACTGCTCCTTCTCTTCACAGAATCTGCATAGTTGGATGTTTGTTATGCCCAACTTGTACATGCGACCCCGCAGCCTACAGTGGCCCGTGTAGAGACCTGTCAGTATCCTGAGGGTATTCTTTCCCCTGTTGGATCAATTTCTGGAACCTTTTAGGGCTGTGGTTTACAACTAATGCTTTTGCTTGTCTCACGCCTTTGGTGTTTGACCCAGGAGGCTGTTCTAAGCGTA
>JAWNNO010003760.1:0-28704 GCA_035044985.1 Lordiphosa fenestrarum
TGCGGAGAAGACGGACCTCATTCTCTTTACCAAGAGATACAAGGTACCGCCATGGATTCAACCAAAGATAAATCGAATAACTCTAACGCCAAAGAATAACATTAAATACCTTGGAGCAGTAATCGATAGTAAACTGTCATGGAAGCCGAATGTGGAAGAAAGGGAGAAGAAGGCGACCAACGCACTATATGCATCCCAGAAGATGCTAAGTAGCACTTGGAGCCTATCACCAAGTCTGATGCACTGGCTTTTCATTTCAGTAATACGACCGATACAGCTACACGGCATACTGGTATGGTGGCAGGCCACGGAGAAAACCACATACCTAAAGCTGATGGAGAAGACCCAGAAGACCAGGCCCAGGCAGTGGTCTGTATTACTGGGGCGCTGAGGTCCACTCCAAGCAAAGCATTAGAACACATCTTAGGTGTCAACCCTCTGGACATCCAAGCACGCCTTCTAGCACAAAAGACCTCTCAACGTGTTTTTCTGCGACAGGCACCATGGCGCTACAAAGCTATGGACACAGCATAGTTGGTAGAGAGATCAATGGTAGCACGGACTACATTATCCCAAAGATCAACTCAATATGCACATCAGCACTATTGGGACCAGAAGACTGGCGTACAGGACTGGCCCAAGAAACAACGCACCTCTTTACAGACGGCTCAAAGATGGACCTAGGAGTCGGAGGCGCCGTATACTGTGCAGAGCCAGAAATAAAGCTCTCATACAAACTGCCAAACCACTGCACCATATTCCAGGCGGAAGTCTTCGCAATAAGGAAAGCAGCGGAGTTGGCGGAAATTCACGGTCCATACAACCAAATAAATATCTACGTGGACAGCCAAGCGGCAATCAAGGCCACTCCATCAACTCCAGAAATGTCCTGGCGAGCAGGGAAGCACTAGATTCCCTCAGCATCTCCAGAAAGGTGCAAATCCACTGGATTCCCAGCCACCGGGACATCGACGGAAACGAGATGGCAGACAGACTTGCAAAAGCCGGAGTCGTAGTCGGCCAAGAAAAAACACTACACATACCTATCTCAATACAGACGCTTAATAGCAAGATGGAAGAGATAGCAGAGAAAGAAGCAGAGGTAAGGTGGGAAAACACCAGCGGATGCAGAATATCTAAAATTATGTGCAAGACAAGAGACAAAAGGTAAGGTTCTAAATGGCTGCGGGCGTACGAGTTGGGATGCTAGGCAGCACGAGAGCAGTCGCACTAGAGCAGAGATGGGCGCGTCGCGACGTTCCTATGCACGTGTGCATAGGCCCTCTGCCGCGGCCGACTGCACAAAACACACGTACGCTTTAAGCATTGAAAGCTACGCACGCAAATTGTGCTTGTATGCGTGAGAAAAGTGTGACGATATGTGTGCATGCCCATCTCTGCACTAGAGGGCTATAAAACTGCCAAGGAGCGAACGACGAGCAGTTAGTGTCTTAAGGAGAATTGCTGTGAGTGCGTGTCAAAAAGTGTACGAGTGAACGAGCGAATACGGAAGTGTGTGAAGTATCAAGGAAACAAGGAATCTCTCGAGGATTAGAGAGATTGAAGGGACCAGAGTAGGTTGAAAAGTCGTGCGAAGACGGTGAGCCGGCGAGTTGAGAGAACTCTCGGTGTGCCAAGGCGTTCCATAGCCGACGGAAACCGCAGTGTAGCCTAAGCGGGCATCAGTGGGGAAGATTAAGTTGTGGGAGTGCGGTGAGCCAACGAGTACGAGCGTTTGTCTCTACACTGAAAAAAAAAATCAATCCGAAACGGGATTGAAAACAGGGTAATACCGGATAGTCTTGATACGATCCCAAAAAAGATTGATTACACTCACAATTTATTTTTTCATCCCATAAAACAGGATCATTTTAAGCCTGCTACGGGATTACCCTGTTTTCAATAACATTTCGGATTGATTTCAGATTTTTTTTTTCTGTGTACGTATTGCGGCGTAAATCCCAGCCAACGAGAGCCCCAAGGTAGAGTGGTCTGCAAGAGGTAGAAAACGGAGAGCCGGCGTGTCAGAGCGTTAGTCTCGATGGAGCCAGGCGGTATATCCTAGCCGCCGGAGGTGCAGAAGACCAAAGGGGGGAAGTGTTATATGGCCTAATGGCGAGCCTGGGGAAGGAGGTGTTAATCCTAAGGAGCGTTTACTCGGTTGAGTAACCGTGGAAATTAACATAAGAAACCGCATTTGTTAGTATTAAGTATTCGTACTATTAAGAATGAAGGAGAACATTGATCATATCAAATAATCTGAGTATTATTATTGTTACCAAGGCTACTAAATAAATTTGTTGAAACGAACCTCCGACAGACCTGAGGCTAGCCCAAGCAAGCTTGAGGAACGAAAAGGACTCGTTACAACTGGCGCCCAACGTGGTCTGGTAACAATAAAATAAGAACACATTAAGGATATTTGAGTATAGTTAAGCGAAATGGTGCGAGCATGGGTATACCACCTGAAGAAGGAAGAGTTGCTGAAACATGCCGAGGAATTCGGAATCGAATTGTCGGGAAACATGGATACTATGCGCAAACAATTTGGAGAATGGGCGCAGTCTCATGCGAAACACTGGCGGCCATATATGGTAAGTCACAAATGCCAAAAAGGGTCATTACGGAGACAGAGCTAAGCGTAGCCGATCTCGCAATTCCGAATATGAAACACGCTGCATCCTGGAACACAGGAGTAAATCATGTGGGAAACGACAGGGGCCACCTAAAACCAGAAAGAGAATATAAAAAGTCATATGTCGATAAGAACGAATACCAAAGGGTAGCCAAACAAGTAAGGGAATGGACGGTCCGATTCGACGGAATTTCCAAGCCTTTGGAATTTTTAGAGCATGGTCCGCTGAAATGTATGGTATAAGCTTGGACATGATTCCAAGGGCAATGCCAGAGTTATTAAGAGAGAAGGCGTTGAAATGGTATGTGGCGAACAATAAACAGTGGAGAACATGGCCCGAGTTCGTGGATAGCTTCAAGGCTTACTTTTTACCATGTGGATATTTCAGTACGCTGCCGGAAAAGGTGCGACAGAGAAAGCAAGGATGGAACGAATCTTTTAAAGACAACATGCTGGAGATGCAAACTTTAATGCGGCCTCTACGCTGCAGCGATACAGAACAACTAGAAATAATAGGCGAAAACAGCGCACCCGACTTGAGAGCGTATATTCACCCGCATCGTGTCAAAAACTTAGATACGCTGATGCAGTTAGCTAACGAGTTTGAGGCGCTGGAGATGGATAGAGAAACATTCAGACAAGAAAGCCACGCAGTTCGATCCTGTATCATGCCCGTTTTAGCGACAAAGAAAATTGTTAACAACGAAATGTGTAGGAGATGCCAGGGATATGAGAGACAGGGATCGTCAAATATCCCGAAACCAGAGATAGCATTCCTACCAGGAACAGACAATGCGGTAAGGGAAGGCTATGATCACAATCCGTCAAGAGCTTGTAGGAGATGTGGACAGCAGGGCTAGAGAGCGCACCGCGCCTCGTATACTATTTTGCTGGAGGTGCGGGAAAATCGGCAAAAAAACTTGGGAGTGCTGTCCAAACTCGGGAAACGTACAGAGATCCCAGCCTTCGGGGGGCGGGCAGGGGTCGACAGAATCTGCCGCTCAGAACTAGTGGGAGAACTGGTGGAAGAGGAGAACCAGTTGTCAGCCTGGGTCGTAATTGGAGGCAATCGAATACGGGCCACAATGGAGAAGCTGCGAGAAGCGGGTGTGATGACGGTCACCAAGAAGCAGGTTCGATTGGCGGACGGACATAACAGCAACATTACGTCGCAGCTGGAGGTAGAGATTAGTTTTGGAAGCCGGAGAATTACCATGCCATTGATGGTCTTACCGAGCGTCATTGATGCCCTAGTGTTGGGATGGAACTTTATACAAGGAATAGGAGCGGAAATGTCGTGCGCCGGGCATAAGATCTCTATTCCAGCTCGCGGTCGGCGGAATGGATGGCTCGAGGAGAGAATGTCGGTAGCGGTAGCGATAAAAGAAAACGAAGATCAGCAAGAGGGGATTAAGGAGTTCCTGAAAAAAGGATTGGCCGAATTAGCCAAATTAAAAGGACTTTCATTAGTTGCCGAACACAGACAAGTCATGAAAGATGACAGACCAGTTAAGCAAAGGTACTTCCCCAAAAACCCCAAAATGCAGGAAGAAATTAACAAGAAAGTCGATGAATTGTTAGATCTAGGATATATAGAGCCGTCTAACAGTCGATATAGCTCACCTGTGGTGATGGTGAAAAAGAAGACAGGCACGTGGAGATACTGCGTGGACTTACGTACCATTAACGAAAAGTCAGTAAAAGATGCATACCCCATGCCACGAATCAATTACATATTGGAAAAATTACGAGAAGCAAAGTACATTAGCAGCCTCGATCTAAAGGACGGCTACTGGCAAATACCTCTGGAAGAAAGTACCGCTTTCACTGTGCCCGGCAGAGGATTATTTCAATGGAATGTGATGCCATTTGGACTGCACTCGGCGTCCGCAACATTCCAACGGGCATTGGATTAAGTGATCGGGCCCAAAATGATGCCGCATGCGTTCGCCTACCAGGACGACAAAGTCGTTAAAAGTCGAACCCTAAAAGAGCACATGAATAACTTAAAAGAAGTGTTTAGGCGACTAAGAGCGGCGAATCTACGGATAAATGCGGAAAAATTCAAATTTTTTCGAAAGGAGCTCACATTTCTGGGTCATCGGATTACGGAAGAGGGAATAAGCACTGATCCCGAGAAGGTAGCGGCAATAGTAGAATTGAAGCCGCCAACGAACTCAAAGGAACTAAGGCGATACTTAGGAGTGGCCTCGTGGTATAGGAGGTTTGTCCCAGATTTTGCAACACTAGCGCAACCACTTAACGCCTTATTAAAAAAGAAGGTAAAATGGACATGGTCAGCCGAGCACCAGCAGGCGTTTGAGGCGGTCAAACAGAAACTAATCGCCGATCCAGTCTTGGCATGCCCTGATTTTTCAAAAATGTTCACCCTTCAAACTGATGCTAGCGACTAAGCGATTTTGACTTAAGAAACAGAAAATGGGGAAAGAGTTATATCGTATTCGAGTAGAAAAGGAAAGGAATGCTTAGCCATCGTATGGGCAATAAGGAGGCTGAAGCCTTACTTGGAAGGATATCATTTCAGAGTTATAACGGACCACATGGCTCTAAAGTGGTTGAACAGCATCGAAAGTCCAACAGGGAGGATAGCAAGATGGGCCCGGGAGCTTCAACAATATGACTTCGAAATTACATACAGTCGAGGTCAGTTGAATGTCGTTGCAGATGCTCTGTCCAGACAGCCTGTGGATGTGTGCATGCTTGTAGAAAGCCAGATCCAAACGCGACAAGAAACAGCGATCGAATGCAGTTGGGTCCGCGACATGGAAAAGAAGATTAAGTGCAGCCCTCAGAAGTATCCAGATTACCTGATGGAAGGCGGTGAGCTGAATCGACATATCCCTCATAGAGCTGGCAATGAAGATGTCGTATCCTGGAAGCTCTGCGTACCCACGGGTTTAGGGGAAAGAGTTCTCAAAGTAAACCATGACATTGCAGCGGCAGGACACACTGGGAGCAGAAAAACAATTGCCAGAATAGCATCAAGATATTACTGGCCTAGGATGCACAGGGATGTAAGATGTTTGTGAATCGGTGTAAGATATGTCAACAGTATAAGCCGAGCCAACTGCAAGTTGCAGGGAAAATGCTCACCCAGGTGCCGGATGAACCGTGGGCGACCGTGTGTGCTGATTTTGTGGGTCCGTTGCCAAAATCGAAGCACGGAAACGCAATGCTCCTAGTGTTTATAGACAGGTTCTCTAAATGGGTAGAGTTGGTGCCGATTAGGAAAGCAACAGCTGAAGCACTAGTGAAGGCATTCAGAGAGAGGATCTTGGCTCGCTTTGGAGTACCGAAGGTGATCATAACCGACAACAGAGTACAGTTCACCAGTAGGGTATTTAAAAAATTCTTGGTTGAGCTAGGAGTCAGGCACCAGTTCACGGCCCCTTATACTCCACAAGAAAACCCAACGGAAAGGGCTAATCGAACTGTCAAAACTGTGATCGCTCAATTTGCTGAAGAGGATCAGAAGACTTGGGATGAAAAATGGCCGGAGTTAATGCTGGCCGTGAACTCAAGCGTCGTGGAGTCGACCGGGTACTCTCCCAACTTCATTATGCAAGGAAGAGAGACCAGGAGAACATGGAAACCGGAGGTAGGACAACGAGTGTGGGCCAAGGAGCACCATCTGACAAAAGCTATAGATGGATTTGCGGCAAAGCTAGCACCGCGATACGGAGGACCGTATCAAATAATGGGATTCAAGTCACCAGTAATATGTACGCTGCGCCATCAACAAGATCAGCGAACTCGGACAGCTCACATTGGAGAGTTGAAGCCATGCCATGAAGACGATATGCACCAAAAAGAACTCCAGGACGCACCCGAAGAAAGTTCATCCACTAATTCTGAGGTAAATGCACAAGTATCAGAATAACAGGCAAAGTTGTCCAATAAAGATAGTAAAATAAGGAGGATAAGAAAATACCCAAAAATGAAAAACAAAGTTGCTTTATTACACTAAGCTGAAAATAAAGATTAGGAAACCATATCAAATACTGAAAAACAAATGCAAAAAAAAAGGAAGAAACAATTAAATGCCAGAAATAAAGAAATCAAATTCAAATTCAAATCTTCAATAGGGAAAGGGGAAAGAAAGTCGTAAGGTGAAATGGAGATAGCTTGAGGGAGACGGGAGGGGAGCACAAAGAAAGCCAATCAAAACGACTGGCAGGAACCGCTTCAAACGAAGTGCAAGGCCGTCAGCAGAATAGCGGGACAATGGCACGAGTGTTGCTCTCATTCGGAAAAACATCATGAGCGAAGAAACAACCGGGCGAAAAGACCAGGCTGAGGTGGCCGATAGGTGCCAATCTCCTAACCTAAGGGTTAAAGGACTAGGCGTAAGCGGAGTAAGGCGGCGTAAGGCTGGCAGGTTAATGGATGGGCGGCGTCGCTTACCATTTATGGGAGTCAGGAGACGACGAAGGATGTTGAAATCACCGGTTCTCCAACTCTTGGCTTCCCCTCTGGTCTCTGAGGCACCAGAGTCGTCGTCCGGGGGCGAGAGTTCCGAGTCGGACAATGATTAGCAGACCAAACAGGCTGACTCGTCGGAGGAAGGGGCGGAAACCGAGTCACTCGTGGAGGCAGAGGTTATCCTGCTCAGCAGCGGGGACGAGGAGGAGCAAGTTCCACCTCCACCTATGTGGAAGACGGTGCGGCCGCCAACGCCTAGGCCGATGCAAGACGGAGACGTGTTTAGTCTCACTGATGATGAGGAACACTGGGACCAGGAGCAGCAACAACAACAGTGGGACCAGCAGCATCAGGCGCACCAACAGCAGCAGCAGCACTAGTGGCAGCAGCAGCAGCACCAGCAGTATCATCAGCAGCAACAGTGGCAACAACAAGGTTGGCGTCAGCAGCAGGAGCCGCAAGAGGTGCAGCAGTAGCATCAATGGGGTCCAACAAGAGCCTGGAGGCGGTCAGTGTTGGTGAACACCATATGGGTGCACCAGCAGATGACGTTGTTGACGTAGACAGAGGGGATGGGAGGAGAGGAGCCGGATGGAGAAGCTGAAGAGAGGAAAGGCCACGAGGACGAGATCGATGGGGCAAAAGTGTGGGTAGAGGAGCCGGAGGACGAGCGCTGCGACACACATAAACCGCAAGGCTGCAACAGCAGATACCCTCGGTTGCGGAGAGAGGTGCCGGTCCAGGAAGTGGGCGAGGAGTTCCAAAAACGGAAGACTCAGAACAGGACCGCACTGAGGAGCTGGAGCGAGGCCCGTGGGTGTGGCCAGTGCCAAAGAAGACGGCACACGAGGAAGGCCAGCCAAAGCTCGCAAGGCAGCAGTCCTGCCCCGAGCTCGGCAATAGACCGCCGCTGCAGCGGCAAGGAACTAGGCCACAGCCGCAGCAACAAGATGGGTTGCAGGAGGCTAAGGTGCGCATGGGCCGGTGGCAATATTTGCCTGAGGCGGAGTGGCCTGGTCCCGCAAAAGAGGCGATCCGCATGAGGATGGCGAATGGCAGGCGAAACAGGTGGGCGCAGGTCATCTGGGTCGGAGCGGTAAGATTTCGCCTTAAAGTGGGCAGGAACGGGCCCACAGTCCTCAAGGAGACTAAGGAGGTTTGAGTGGAAAGGAAGGATAAAGGGTAGAGACAAAGCTTTAAATAAAATAATGAAGTGAAGAAATGAAGTAAAGTGAAAAATGGCTTATACAAACGACAACAACAAGGAAGAAGAAGTGGGTGGCTTGACAAGGGGTGATACATCGGGGGGATAATGGTATTAGATGCAGAGAATCTGTAAGAAAGATGGTTAGGGTGAATCGGGCGGGACATGGGAAAAAAGATAGAAAATTGAAAAACTTACCATTCATATTTTCACAGCATGTGGGCTAGCGATGGGGATAGATCGATTGTTGAGGGGAAGGAAAAAAAATCGATTTCACTTTCACAGTCACGAGCTACCGGCAAGAAATATCGATAGACATGGGGAACTGTCACGGGATGGGTATCGGTTAGGGAGGGAAAAGAAAAAAAGATAACGAAAGGGGAGCGCGCAACAGAAAAAGTTAAAAAAAAAAGGGAAAAACCGGCGCGAATCGAGTACGATGGACTGAAATGAACGAGAGACTGGGAAGGACTGGGAAAAGGGGACTTTTCCGCTTCTCGAGGAAAGAGGGGAATTTGAGGAGTCGTATGGCATACGTTTCCTCACAAAAAGACAGTTAAAACGGGTAAGAGAGGGGAAGTAAGGCGAATTCAAGGCGAATTCTCTGCCGTTGCAAAGAAAGGGACGACGCAGACGACGAAGTCGGTGCACGGACCAATGGCGTCGTCGACAACCAGCGAAGGCCATTGAGCCGAGCTGAAGGATCCGTTATTTACGAGTCCGAGAACGCAAGTTGGTTGTCGACGGCCGAAGAATGTTCGAGAAGACGACTGGACTTCTAGTTGCTAGGCAGCAAGCGAGCAGCGCTGCCGACGAAGTATCGGCGCATGGAGAGGCATGTCTGCGCGCCCAGATAGTACCGTAGCGAAAGGAGGTACAGCAAGAAGCGCCCAGTCGAACGGGATCGAAGGGATGCTAGGCAGCACGAGAGCAGTCGCACTAGAGGGCTATAAAAGGGCCAAGGAGCGAACGACGAGCAGTTAGTGTCTTAAGGAGAATTGCTGCGAGTGCGTGTCGAAAAGTGTACGAGTAAACGATCGATTACGGAAGTGTGTGAAGGATCAAGGAAACAAGGAATCTCTCGAGGATTAGAGAGATTGAAGGGACCAGAGTAGGTTGAAAAGTCGTGCGAAGACGGTGAGCCGGCGAATTGAGAGAACTCTCGACGTGGCAAGGCATTCCTTAGCCGACGGAAACCGCAGTGTTGCCTAAGCGGGCATCAGTGGGGAAGATTAAGTTGTGGGAGTGCGGTGAGCCGACGAGTACGAGCGTTTGTCTCTACGTATTGCGGCGTAAATCCCAGCCAACGAGAGCCCCAAGGTAGAGTGGTCTGCAAGAGGTAGAAAACGGAGAGCCGGCGTGTCAGAGCGTTAGTCTCGATGGAGCCAGGCGGTATATCCTAGCCGCCGGAGGTGCAGAAGACCAAAGGGCGGAAGTGTTATATGGCCTAATGGCGAGCCTGGGGAAGGAGGTGTTAATCCTAAGGAGCGTTTACTCGGTTGAGTAACCGTGGAAATTAACATAAGAAACCGCATTTGTTAGTATTAAGTATTCGTACTATTAAGAATAAAGGAGAACATTGATCATATCAAATAATCTGAGTACTATTATTGTTACCAAGGCTTCTAAATAAATTTGTTGAAACGAACCTCCGACAGCCCTGAGCCTGAACAAGCAAGCTTGAGGAACGAAAAGGACTCGTTACAGCTACGACCAACTAATTTACAATCGTCAATACACATTCCGATTGTCTATAATACAGACAGCAGCGAAATCGTCATTACATGTCGGTCCGAAGTAATAAGACAAATTACACTTAATACAGATGACGAAGACATTCTATTACCAAACCAAGAAATTCAAAAAGGTATTTTCATTGCAAATACAATTTAAAATACAAAAAATGAATTTGTTAGCATACTAAATACAACTAACAAAACTCAAGTTCTCAAATTAGACAATCTCCAATATAAACCACTTTAAAACTATGAAATATCACAGATAAATGACCAACAAAGAAAAGAATTGGTATTATCGCAATTGCAAAAGAACTTCCCGTCTCAATACAAAGACTTTTTGACAGACTTGTGTTCAAAATATACAGACATATTCGGATTGGAAAAAGAACCATTCATAACAAATAATTTCTATGACCCAAAATTGAGATTGAAAGATGATGAACCAGTCCCAAACCCCCACAGTCAAAAAGACGAAATTGTAAAGCAAGTTGAGAAGTTGATAAAAGATAACATTGTAGAACTATCAGTGTCAGAATACAACATCCCATTGCTTTTAGTTCCAAAAAATCACTACCTGATTCAAACACAAAAAAATAGAGTTTAGTGATTGATTACCGCTAGATCAATATGACGCCTTGCGCCACAATCGAGTTTTACTGTATTATAATCCCATCAAGAATCCAATAAACATGGCGATAGGATCGCTCATATCGACCCGGAAAACCGTTTCTTGGTAGGTGTGAACTACGGTAACATTTGGGGGTTGGTCGAACTTTCTAGCCACCAGTGTAGGCTTACATTTGCAGAAGAACAACAAAGACAAACAGTAAAAGTTTCAAAGCGAAAGGAAAATAGAAATATGGGGCGAATGCACACCGGCAGAGGAGCGGTAAATGTTAGGCAGCATAGCTGAGACGACACGCACACAGCAACGATACCATTCACGATCAAAGCTACGGCGTTTACACTCGCATTTCGGAGTGCAGCGACGACGGCGCAGTCGCCACCGAAAAACAGTTCGACGCACGCTGAAGCCGCGTCGTCGAGAAAAATACCAAAATGACAAGGGCATGGGCATGAGGCCAGAGAGTATGAGATTTCACTTGATTTGGAGCGACCCAAACTGACAGACGTATTTTTCTGAAGTGAGTGACCGTGAAAGTGGAAAAGTTAAGCAGAAAAGAAAAAGTGAAGGATCCGTGAAGGATATATATATAACCCGCCTGATGTCCTCAGTAAGGACTAACTCGTTTCTAATAACTTAACAGTACATATTACGCAGTAGCCACTCTTAGCCATAATGACCCCAGATCCCGTTCTAATAATTTTCTCTTCTCTTGTTAAGTGTGGGTACCAACTACATAACCAAACAATTGACAGTGTTTTTTTCCATTCATTTCCTAATTTCGCCACGCGTGGGTCTTGACCACGCGTCCTTTTCTTCTCATCGTTACCTTTTCTTGCACAATTCTCGTGGGCGTTAACCACGTGTCGGGCAACATCTTGGACAGCAACAACTACTTCGTCCCTCCCTTTTCTTACTGCACATGGGTACTAACCACGCGTCCGCCTTTTAGTTATTCTTTCTTTTCTTTCTCTCGAATATTATACGTGGGTACTAAGCACGTGCCCGCACATTAATTACTCCTCCTTTTCTTATTCATTAAACGTGGGTATTAACCACGCCATTTCTTTGCTTCTACATACGATCGAATATTTTTTTCCTTGTTAGTGAATGACTCTCAAGTAGGGTTGTCGATATTTTATCGATTTTTAAATATGCGCAAGCTAATTTAATAACTATTTATTGACTAAATAATATACAGCGAATAGTGTATGTAGAGTGACAATGTGTGAACGCGTGTGTGTGTCGTAGGTGAAGTGTAGGAGATGCAGTGCGTAGCGTTGCATGCGTGTTGACTTCTGCTGATCGACTGATTGTTGATAGTGGACGGCCGAGCAGAGAGACCGACGGCCGGCTGCATACATAACACCCCTTAACACCCAGATCGTCGTAGTATTGTGGGGGTTGTCTGTTGCGTCCAGATCTACGAGGTGTCACCGGTGAAGACCGGCGGACCCGAGTACTTTGCCTCTGCTGAACAGCGATGCCCAACTGAGTTTCTTGGGCAGTAGGAGAAACGACTCTATCTGGATTGTTGTCTGCCGACACTGCAACTGCAACCTCCGGTTCAGGGGATGCCGGTTCGCGCCCACAAAGCTGATCCTGATGTCTTCTGACTACTCGTGAGTCGTTGAGGCGAACGTTGTAGGAAATGGGCCCCGATTGCGCTGACACCAGACCCTCAATCCAATTTGGCCCAGTAGAGTAATTGCGAACCCAGACTGGACTACCTGTAATGAAACCTTTATTGCTTTCAGCGTCGCAGACCTTACCATAGGTTATTTCTCGAGGTTGTATTTTGTCGAAGTATGTTTCGATTTCCCGATTCAGCAAGAGTTCTGCAGGTGATCGATTAGTAATGGAGTGCGGAGTAATATGTTGACTCATCAGATAACGAGATAGAGCGAGATCGATATTTGTATTCCGGTCGAACTTCTTAAGATAGTTCTTCGTACTCTGCACCATGCGCTCAGCTTGGCCGTTTGTAGCAGGATGAAACGGAGCTGATCGGATATGTCGGATTAGATTGATATCCATGAACCTTTTGAATTCGTCCGAGGTGAACGCTGTGCCATTGTCTGACACCAGCTCGTCTGGAAGGCCATGAGTGGCGAAGAGTTGTCGCAGGAACTTAATAGCTGGGGCTGCTGAAGTGGACTTGACCACAGTGACTTCAAGCCACTTGGAGTATGAATCGACCACCAGAAGAAACGTGTTGCCTCGGAATGGACCCGCGAAGTCTATGTGGAGGCGGGACCACGGTCGTTTGGCGGATTCCCAGTGGTGTGTTTCTGTTTGTGGTGGCTCGTTACGGTTTTGTTGGCATGATGGGCAGCGCTTTACGACCAATTCGATTTCGGCATCAATGTTTGGCCACCAAACGTAGCTGCGTGCCACTGCTTTCATTTTCACGATACCCGGATGCGGGGCATGTAGAGCGCTTAATATTGCCTGTCTGGAAATGGTGGGAACGACCACACGGTTGCCCCAGACCAGAACTCCTCGGTTGGCAGATAGTTCATTTCTGCGAATATTATATGGGAACAGTTTGTCTGAGCGTTCGAATTTGTTGCTGGGCCACCCCCTTAACACCCAATTGAGGACTTTGGAGAGGTAAGCATCTTTTGCGGTTTGTCGTGCGAGCAGTTCTGCGCTTACAACGGGCGTGGTCGCCCATTCAATCATCAGGACGTCATCTATCGACGATGGCTCCTGTTTTACCTGCGTTACCCATTTTGGTTCCGGCACGATGTACAAGGTCGAAGTTGTAGGCGTTCAGAAACACTGCTCGGCGCAGCATTTGATTCGAAATTACGGTTGGTACCGGTTTTGTAGTAGTGAAGATTCCAAGAAGCGGGCGATGATCTGTAACCAATGTGAATTGGCGACCGTAGACATAGTTGTGGAATTTTTTGACTCCAGCGATGAGGGCGACTGCTTCCCTGTCTATTTGGGTGTAGTTTCTCTCAGCCTTAGTGAGAGTTCTTGAATAGAAAGCTATAGGTTTCTCAGTACCGTTCGGTAAACTGTGACTTAGGACTGCTCCAAGTCCGAAAGGTGATGCATCGCATGTTAATGATAAGGGCAGGTTCCCGTCGTAGTGCATTAACACTTTGTCCGATGCGACTAGATTCTTTAGGGCCATAAATGCCTCTTGGTGCTGCCGGTTCCATTGCCAGGTTGAGTTCTTGTCCAGCAGGCGATGTAGGGGCTCTGCAACGGTCGCTTTGTGAGGAAGGAACGAATAGTAGAAGTTTAATAGACCCAAAAATGCCTGTAGTTGTTTCGTATCAGCAGGTGCAGGGGCGCTGTGGATTGCCTTGACCTTGTCTACGGAAGGACGTATTCCCAGGGCGTCGATTTTAAATCCCAAAAACTCGATTGATGGCACCCCAAATTGGCATTTATCTTTGCGAAGGTGTAGGCCAGCCTTTTTGAAACGTAATAGAACTTCTTGTAATCTTCCTGCTAGTTCGTCTTCCGATTTTCCCATAATGACAATGTCGTCGAAGTATGGCAAGACTCCAGGAATGTTTTGAAGAATGTTTTCGATGCAACTTTGGAATATTCCTTGTGCTGATGAGATGCCGAATTGTAGTCTGGTAACCTTGAATGCCCCTTTATGTGTAGAAATCGTTTGAAGTAGTGCTGAGCGATCGTCGACCACCAATTGTTGATAAGCTTGTGCTAAGTCGATCTTAGCAAATATGGATCCACCTTCTATGGATGCCAAGAGTGTATGAATTGCCGGAATCTGATGGCAATGGGGCTTAATTGCACGATTAAGCGTAGATTTGTAATCGCCACAGATGCGAATTGAGCCATCCTTTTTAATTACGGGGACTGTTGGAGTAGCCCACTCAGAGTATTCCACAGGCTCAAGGATTCCTTGCGCGCAGAGGCGTTCCAGCTCTTTTTCGTATAAATCCTTTATTGCGAAAGGGATGCGCCGTGGAGGCAAACGCACAGGTGGCGCCTCTGTATCGATTTGTAATGATACTGGTGGCCCAGTATAGCGACCCAGCTCTGAGGAGAATAGATGCTCGAATCTATTCAGTATTGATTGGATGCTGACTCCACTGTTTATTGCATGTATTCCTTCGATACGAATGCCTAGCGCCTCGAACCAGATGCATCCCAATAGGTTTGAGCCACCACCAGACACGAAGATGAGTGGCAAGTTATCAATTCTACGGCGATTGTAGTGTACGGATGTATCGATGACTCCTTTAACTGGTATCGGATTATGCTGGTAGTCGCTAAGGCCTAAATCGCATTTCACAAGATCTGGATTCCCTCGAGGCCAGATGTAGCGGAAAGTGGCTTCTTTGATGATGGTCACAGGTGATCCAGAATCAACCTCGAATGTGCACGTACGCCCGTTGATTAACACAGACGCAGTCTTCTTTTGATTAACCAGTGGTAGTATATGATGAACCTTGGCGTTAGCACGATGTGGCTTGTGTCGCGTTGCACCGTGGTGTGCGGAATGTGAGCTGGGAGTAGGGGATGACGATGCGGATAGATTCGATGCAGATCTGCGTGCGCTTCGGAAGACCCGCTGTAGGTGGCCCTTTCGGCCGCAGGAGTGGCAAGCAGTATCGCGATGTGGACACTGCTTCCGTAGATGTGACCCACCACAGCCATCGCATGGCTGGCGGGTTCTGTAGGATCCCTGGTGTGTGTGGTTCCGACCAGCTCGGATGTCATGAATTGATTCAGAGGATTGTGAATCAGCGTGGCAAGGATCGATTGGATGTCTCATGGCCATGGCGCTGATTGCAGCTGCTTCGCTGGTCACGGCGCGTTCCAAAACACGTCGTACAGTAAGATCGGTCTCCGCCAGCAGACTTCTTTGAAGGCCTTCGTCTTTCATGCCGCACACTAAACGGTCGCGCAACATGCGGTCAAGTGCGGTTCCGAAATTGCAGTCAACTGCAAGCGTACGTAATGCAGCCATATAGTTTCCAGCAGACTCGTCCGAGTGTTGGTCACGTTGATGGAACTGGTAGAAGGCGGCGATCTCGGAGGGGCGTGGAGACAAATGGTCGGTTAATATTTGGTATATGTCCACTAATTTCAAATCACTAACCTGAACTGGGGATGCCAATGATGTCAGAAGGTCGTAAGTAGGAGCGCCTGCCAAGGTAAGAAATGCTGCCTTTTTACGCGCCTCCTCCTTGACATCATTGGCCAGCAGAAATAACTCGAATCGCTCCTTATATGATGTCCATTTGCTTGAGTGATTTAGATCGCAAGGTTCCAGGCTACCAACTCCGGACATGGCTGCTCTTTGAGTAAGGTTGGCACTTGGCGGTGTAATGTTTCCCGAGTCCACTTTATTATCACGTGCGAGTGTAGTAGGAACTGAATTCCTAGTTCCAGAATGTGCTGTACTTCCACTTGGAGCTTGGTCAGTATTATCAAATTCCCTTTTGATACTTGAATCGGTGTCGTTTTCCATGTGCTCGCAGCACAGATCAGACAGCGGCGATTGTCTTTTCAGCTAATGCAGTTATGTATTTACAGCTATGCTGCATTGTTGTTGTTGGTCGACCGACACACGCGTTCTTTCGAATTCTCTTTTGTTCTGCTCAAAAAGAGTCTCGCAACTTCTGGAAGTTGGCGACTTTGTGTATGTGCCAAATTAACTCACGCACTTTAATTAATTGATCTAATTGTAGATCCCATCCTCGTCGCCAGTTTTAAATATGCGCAAGCTAATTTAATAACTATTTATTGACTAAATAATATACAGCGAATAGTGTATGTAGAGTGACAATGTGTGAACGCGTGTGTGTGTAGTAGGTGAAGTGTAGGAGATGCAGTGCGTAGTGTTGCATGCGTGTTGACTTCTGCTGATCGACTGATTGTTGATAGTGGACGGCCGAGCAGAGAGACCGACGGCCGGCTGCATACATAACATCGATATATCAATATTTTTGTTTGACGATAAGGGTTATTCCGATATGATATTTTTTCTGCCGATATATCGTTGTAAAATCTTTAAAATCAGTAGTTAAAACAAAAACTTTCGACTCGCGATAAAAGACTTTAATGGACATTCATAAGCACTCGTGCTTATGTTGTCCAATAATATCTAACAGTTGATATTTAATTAAATTAAATTAATTGAATGACTACGCGTACAAATTGAGCAAATGCAAGTGCAAAGAACACTAACAACACCATGAGTCAGAGCCAACTCAATGCCCAAATGCAACAACAACAAGACGATCGCCGGCTTTCTATACAGCGCAACAACGCTTATTTTGCAATTGTCTCTCCCGAGCCCACCAGCACTGCGACTGTAAGCTCTCATACTACCACCGCGACGTGGAGCTCCCAATGCCCCACCCCCTCTCCTCAGCCCACGATGGTGAGCTTTTCGGCAAATGCAACAAAAAGTACGGTAACGCTTACTCCAGCGCAATTAACCTGTACGAACTCAACAACAACAACTATGCAGAAACCAGCGTCAACTCAGCACGCGCTCCCACTTACACATACACAAGTGAGCACAACACCCACCACCCGTTCGTATGTGCAGACCGGCATCGATCGGTATGTAAAAATAAACAAACGAAAATTAAGCCCGCAAAACAAAAAAAGCGGTAATACACCAAAATTGAACAAAACAAGCGATAAACCTGAAGACAAAGATCCCCTCACTGGGAATAGGTTCCAAATTCTCGCCAAACAGTCTGACGCTGAGACTGAAGAAAAAGCTGCAAGTGCCGCAAAACCAAAGCCTCCGCCAATCTACATTAGGGATACTAGCTGTACGGCCCTAGTAACAAAGCTTGTCTCGCTAATAGGCAATAACAACTTCTATGTGACATCCGTCAGCAAAGGCAACATACGCGAAACCAAGCTCCAAGTTAACACCGATAACGACTATCGCGCTGTCGAAAAATGTTTAAGAGCTGAAAATAAAAGCTACTACACCTACCAACTAAAAAGTAGCAAAGGCCTACAAGTTGTAATCAAAGGTATAGAATCAAGTGTACATGCAACGGAAGTTGCTTATGCTTTGGAAGAAAAGGGATTTAAGGTCAAGTCCGTAATAAATTTAATAAACAGAGACAAAAAACCCCAACCGCTTTTCAAAGTTAAGCTGAGCCCGGAAGATATAGCTCCTAACAAAAATGAAGTGCACCCCATCTACAAACTACCTTACTTATTGCACCGCAGAGTAACTGTAGAGGAACCGCACAAGCGCACAAATCCAGTGCAATGTACCAATTGCCAAGAATTTGGACACACCAAGTCCTACTGCGCTCTGCGATCTGTTTGTGTGGCATGCGGAGAGCTGCACAATACTGCCTCATGCCCCGCAAACAAGGAGGATCCATCAGTTAAAAAATGCAGTAACTGTGGAGGTAACCACACCGCAAACTACAGAGGTTGCCAAGTATACAAAGATCTAAAGAGCAGGATTAATGCGCGCACGGAATTTGCTCGTTCCAATGGAAACCTTAATACGTATACACCCTCGCAATCGACCCCTGGAGTCTTCTTCACAAAAGCTACGAGATCGTCTTTTGCCCCATCGACTACTACCCAAGGCGTTTCTTTCGCAAGCGTCTTGAAACAAGGAACGATTTCGCACGAAACTCGAACTGAGCCGACTCTGACAACAAAACATGTGGAGCAACCATCAAACCAAAGTAGCTTAGAAGCCATGTTTCTATCGTTACAACAAACCCTGAAAGATTTTATGGTGTATATGCAAAACGCAATGCAAGAACAGATGAGAATGCAAGGCCTTCTCATCCAACTGCTCGCTTCGCAACAACCCAAATAATGGCTCTCCTAAGAGTATCACTCTGGAATGCAAATGGCATTCCTCGCCACAAAGTGGAGTTATCCAAATTTCTCCAAGACAATGAAATCGACATAATGCTTCTTGCGGAAACTCATCTGACGGACCGATACAATTTCCAATTATCGGGATATGCATTTTACGGCACAAATCACCCAGATGGTAAAGCCCATGGCGGAACTGGTATCCTAGTCAGAAGCCGCATCAAACATTATCCACTAACGGGATATTCGGAAACCTACCTACAAGCCACATCGATATGCGTAGAATCTAAACGAGGCAATATCACTCTGTCTGCGGTTTACTGTCCCCCACGATTTACAATATCAGAAAAACAATTCCTAGATTTCTTTAATACACTTGGTCAACGCTTCTTCGCTGCGGGTGACTATAACTCGAAACATCCCCACTGGGGCTCCAGACTGACTAATCCCAAGGGGAAGCAACTCTACAACGTACTCACGCGCGCATCAAACAAACTCGACTATGTATCTCCGGGAGGGCCTACATACTGGCCAGCAGATCCAAAGAAAATACCCGATCTAATAGACTTTGCCATAACTAGAAAAGTTCCACAAAACCTGGTAACTGCAGAAGCCCTTGCAGACTTGTCGTCAGACCATTCTCCAATAATATTTACCCTTCTGGAGTGCCCTCAGATCAGACAATATCCTCGGAGACTGACTTCACACAAGGCAAACTGGCTCAAATACAAAAAATATATCAGCAGTCACATCGAGCTGAGCCCGACCATAAACAGCGAAGTAGACATTGAAAACTCAGTAGAAGCCCTCACCTCTATCATTACTGCTGCTGCTCGTCATTCAAACCCTCAAACAACAACAATAACACCTAAGCAAGATAGTAACGAACAGCTACATAGACCGACTGGTGTCTGAAAAGCGGCGTGCAAGAAGAGAATGGCAGCACCATAGGTCGCCTGCGTCAAAAAATCGTCTGAGACTTGCGGAACGCATACTTCGCAAAGCACTCGAAGCGGAAGAGCAGCTAGCCCATAGCCGTTACATAGAAAAACTATCGCCTACAAGCACCAAATTTCCCCTATGGAGAGCACATGCAAGCATAAAGCCACCTGCAAAGGTAGACACGCCTTTAAGGGACCAGAGTGGAAGTTGGGTCCGCAGTGACGAAGAGAAGGCAAATGTCTTTGCACTTCACCTTAGAAATGTCTTCCAGCCATTTCCACCAACTAATGGCTATGCACTTCCATTGGTTCCCATCGCCGCACAAACTGACCCAATCAAAGTTCATTCACTTGAAATAAAAAATGCTATCGGAGATCTACAACCCAGAAAAGCGCCTGGACATGATCTTATTACGCCTAAAATGATTATGGAACTTCCAAGTCCTGCCATAACATATATCTCAAGACTTTTCAATGCAGTACTGCGATGTGGATACTTCCCAACCCAATGGAAAAAGTCCACAATCATAATGATCCATAAACCAGGAAAGGATAAAACCCAAGCGTCATCATATAGACCCATTAGTCTGCTACCTTGCTTATCAAAACTTTTTGAGAAGATCTTACTCCGTAAAATTGATTCCCATGCACAAAATATCATTCCATCACACCAATTTGGGTTCCGAGCTAAACACGGGACTATTGAGCAAGTCAACCGCATAACTTCAGATATTCGGACTGCGTTTGAAAACCACGAATACTGCTCTGCCATTTTCCTAGATGTTGCCCAAGCATTTGACCGCGTATGGTTGGACGGTCTTACATTCAAGATAAAGACAATGCTTCCACCAAATACACACAAAGTCCTAGAAAGTTACGTCAGTAACAGAGTATTTACAGTTCGTCAAAATGAGTACACAACAGAAGAGTTCACCATAGGAGCCGGAGTACCGCAGGGAAGTGTTCTTGGTCCTTTCCTATACGTACTATACACTGCCGACATACCAACAGACTCTCGACTTACAATAAGTACTTTTGCGGATGATACGGCAATATTAAGCAGATCACGATGTCCAACTACCGCAACAAGACTTTTGGCAAGCCATCTTACCGACGTGGAAGAGTGACTGGCCAACGGGCGTATTAAAATCAACGAGCAAAAGTGTAAACACGTGACGTTCACACTCAACAGAAGCACCTGTCCCCAGCTATCACTAAACGCGACTTTGATCCCGCAATCAAACGATGTTGTATACCTAGGTGTACACCTTGATAGAAGGCTCACATGGCGCAAACACATTGACTCGAAAAAACTTCAGATAAAGCTTAAGGCCAACAGCCTTCACTGGTTAATTAACTCCCGTTCCCCTCTAAAGCTGGAATATAAAGTCTTACTGTACAAGAGCATCATAAAGCCTGTCTGGACCTATGGCTCGCAGCTATGGGGAAATGCTTGTGCGAGCAGCGTGGACATCCTCCAAAGATCACAGTCGAGAATCCTTAGAACCATCACTGGAGCGCCATGGTACATTCGCAATGATTGTATCCACAACGACCTCAGCATCCCACTGGTTGAAACTGAAATAGAGGAACTTAAGCGCAAATATTCTGAGAAGCTTCTTGCCCACTCAAACCAACTTGCAAAATCTCTCACCATGCTGGCAACGCATTCTCGCCTCCGAAGAAATGACCTACCAACCCAGCGACTGACTTGAAGGGCCGTAGAACACAAACTACCTCCAATAGGGGATAGTTTTTAAAATAGTTTCTAGATTAAGATTTGAAAAAATTATTGTTAGTCTCTTTAAGAGAAGATCCAATAAATACCAACCAAGCATAAAAAAAAAAAAATATCGATGTTTTTAACAACGAAAAAACTACCATTCAACTTAAAATCGGCCGTTCGGTACATCTGTGTTAGACGGGGCTTATATTATTGTTAGCATTTTAAAACCGTAGCAATGCCAATTTCTTTTTAGGCAGAGTAAGGGACCAAGCCAGTCGGGACAAATGGGCCGTCGATTGCCAGTCTCTGCTATATAAGCGCTCCAAGACAAAATCTATATTGTTGAATAAAGAAAAGTGCAATGTGAAATCAGTGGTTACCCTAGAAACCGACAGCGACCATAGAACGGTGTTTGACCAACAAACAATAGTGTAGTACTTTTTATCCAGAGCAACTGGTTTTGTTAAAATCGTTTTCAAACCATTATTTTGAAAAAGCCCCAATCAAACTGTTGTTTACACAATATATGCAATATTTGAAGAATTAATCTTTCTGTTTAGATTATCCAGTAAGCAAAATCTGTTAGTCTTTAAGCTCTGCACTCTGAAAATCCAAAAATGTATTTGGTCACAGGTTTAAATACATAAATTAAAAAATTTGGCTTTTTCTTTGATATTTGAAAGTGATTCTAATTTTGTGAAGTGTTGTGTCAAAAGTACGTAAGACAGAAATGAAAAGAGTTATTGAAAAAAAAACTTCATTACTTAGTTACTTTGAAAATATAGCCTGACCTAAGAAAAATAGTTCAATCGTAAATTTAAGTTATGCTATTGGAAAGATCCGATGGAACGAAAACTTGCACTGGTCATTAGTGGTCTTATAGACGTAGACGTTCTGTAATATATTTTAATGGTTTGTGTAAGCTTTAGAAAACGTTCTGTATTATCTCTTCCTGGTTTGTGTATGCTTTAGAAAACAACGATATTATCGATAAATCTATGTTTTTGGTCTCGATATATCAAATATCGATATTGAAAATCTAGATTTTTGATATTATCGATATTGATATTTTGAGATATATCGACAACCCTAATCTCAAGTATTAACCACGAGATAGATCGCGTCGAAACAGACCCGTCACCCTCGATTTGGGTATCGCGAGTGAATTTAACCTAAGAAAGTGCTTTTTAGGTGTATCGGTGACTCGTGGGTATTAACCACGTGTGACACCCCGACCACGCGGGTCTTATCGGTGGCTTGCGTATCGCGTTCGGTTCTAACCTGAGATTCAACAGAGACTCGTGGTTATTTACCACGTGCGACAGCTTGCCCCGGTGCGTCACATCGGGTTAGCCGCTTATAAACCTTGCCGTTCCCCTCGATTCGGGTACCGCGAGTGACTCTAACCTAAAAGTCAACTTCTCCGTTCCCGCCTGCACGTCCCACATATCCCGCCCGCTACAAATCTTACTATTTTCCCGATTGGCATGCAAAGTACTACTAGTGAATGAAATCCGGTGACTCGTGGGGATTAATCACGTCCGACTTCTCGCCTCCGCGTACCATGCAATTTCCGCTTCGTTATAAATCTGACTTCTATCCTGGTGTCAAAGTTTTCCTTTTCTTACACTAAAGTATTAAACGAGTGTAAACTGTTTCTATTCCTTTTACCTTCCTTTTCCCTTAGCGGGCATTAACCGCGAATACCCTGTCTTCTCCATATCTTTCCTTCTCCTAGCGGGCATTAGCCGTGAACACCCTGTTTTCCCCGTATCTTTCTTTCTCCTAGCGGGCATTAACCGCGAATACCCAGTCTTTCCCTTATCTTTCTTTCTCCTTCCCCTTACCCTTCTTTCTCTTAGCGGGCATTAACTGCGCACACCCTGTCTTATCCTTATCTTCCTCTCCCCAGGCGGGCATTAACCGTGACTACCCTGTCTTCTCCTCTTCCCCTTCCCTTAGCAGGTATTAACTGCGTCTATCTTTTTGTGTACGCCCGGCTACAATTACCGTACGCCGCTCTATCCCATTGGTGTCCCCCCGATCTACAAATATTCTTGTAAATGACCCTCGGTCAGACTGCGTGAACCACCCAGGCGGAAAAGCATCGTTACAAGTGGCGCCCGAGCAGGGACCCTGGGGAAAACTAATAATTTTTAGGCAGAGGCTTTACGACAAGCGGATTAAAGTCCCGCGTGAATTATGTCTTCCTGTTGGCTCGGTCGGACGAACCGTATCGTATTTCGAGATGGTCAAATTGGTCGTATTCCGTTCAGGTCGGTGTAGTGTCCACCTGAAGAGTCTTTTGTTTAAAACGAGAGCCGCCCTGAAGTTAGCGGTCGGAAAGTTTAAAGCGCGGCAAAGTGTAGTGACATTTGAAATAGAAATAAGTGGTGTCCTACAAGTAAGCCAAAGAACATTATAAAATGGCCGAACCAAAATCTGGTGAGTCTCCATCACATTTTCCTCTATTAAGAATCCCGGCGTTGGGGTGCGTTGGGTATATAATCTCCGCAGGGAAGAGTTACTGGCGTTCGCCGAAGAATTCGTGTTCGATCCTGAAGGCCGAGTTGAAGACTTAAGAAAAACTTTTGCGGGTGCGTTACGTGGGCAAGAATTTCCCCAAACGGTTTGGACCCGGTTGGCCGAATGTGAGGCTCATAGAGCTCAAAGGGCTGTCTCGGAGTCATCTAAGTCACCATCAAAACTCGAAAATGGTGCAACCTCCGATTCGACGCTGGGATCGACTACGTCACAGATCCCGGTCGCATATGTGGCCCTCCCAGGAACCAGTCAGTCACTCAGAAGCCCATACTTGCAATCCGCCCTCAACCACGACCACTATGTCCCCAATGCCGACCAAGCTGCTAGAAATAACATACTCGAACAACGTCTTTCTGATTCAAAAAACCCGCCCTCCCAGTCAAACGTGGCAGATAAAGTCCGCAAATGGAATGTGCTGTACGATGCGCACACCGACCCTTTTACTTTTATAGAAGAGTTAGAAGAACGTTCGTTGTCATACGGTCTCCAAAAGGAATGTCTCCCTTGCGTCATGAACGAGCTACTCACCGATAGGGCGGCACGTTGGTTCCGTACTAGCAGACTTAAAGTCGCTACTTGTAATGACTTTCGTCGAGAATTCCTCGAGTTCTTCTTGCCTCCTCGGTACTTTAAGCGATTGGATGCCGACATTCGTACACGGTACCAGCGGAAAGGTGAAAAGTTCAAGGATTTCATGATAGAACTGAGTGTACTTATGCATTACGCCAACAACGACCAGACACAAGAGTTAGAGCGCATCTACGAGAACATGTCACCGGAATACCAGCTTTATATCAGACGACCAGACTTCTCCTCGCTGTCACATGTGGTGCAAATGGCAGTGGATTTCGAAGACATTCAGCGGCGAAACGTACAAAGTACACCAGCAGGGTCACAAAAGACGTGTGAGGAGATCTCTCCGACCAGTATTCTCCAGGCTCGAGAAGTGGAGGAAGTACTGCCCGTAAAGGAAGATACGACTCTGAAAGAGGAGGATACGTTCGACGGAATGAAGGACGGAATTGTCGTCGAAGAAGGTTTCCCAACCACAGTCACGGTGAACACGATATTCCTCGAAAGTTCGTCAGAAACGGCTCGGAGCCGTCACGAAGACATGGGACTGGTCATGCAGCACGACGACGACAATCCAGAATGGGCACCAGATATAGCGCGGCAAGCACATGAATACTTGATGAAGAAGTTACCAAAGTTTCGGAGTCTGACGGGCGTGTCGCACATTGCCGAACACACGATCACGATAAAAATCGACCTTCCTCTGAAACAGAGGTATTTTCCCAAGAATCCCGAAATGCAACGCGTGATCGACAAGCAGGTAGACGAGTTGTTAGAGCAGGGTTTGATTGAACCATCGCAAAGCCCTTACAGCGCACCGGTCGTTCTGGTACATAAGAAGACCGAGGAGTGGCGTATGTGTGTCGACTACCGCCAAGTTAATGACAATTCGATTCCAGACGCATACCCAACCCCGAGGATAAACCATATCCTGGAACGCCTTAGGAACGCACAGTTTATCTCCACCCTCGATTAGAAGAACGGGTGTTGGAAAATACCGATGGCCCCCCAGAGTCGACAATACACCGTTTTCACTGTGCCGGGGCGTGGGCTTTTCCAATGGCGTGTGATGCCGTTTGGTTTACATTCGGCCAGCGCAACGTTCCAGCGGGCGCTTAACGGAGTGATCGGGCCGGAAATGGAACCCCACGCGTTCGCCTACCTCGATGATATCGTTATTATCGGCAGAAATTGGGACGAACACGTGCGGAACCTTCGCGAAGTGTTCAAACGCTTACGTGAGGCAAACTTGAGGATCAACGAGACGAAGTGTGTATTCTTCAGAAAGCGTCTGAAGTACTTGGGTCATGTCATCAGCAGGTAGCAGCAGTACGAGACCTTCCCCCGCCCACAAACCTAAGGGAGTTGCGCCGGTGCCTGGGTATGGTATCTTGGTACCGTAGGTTCGTCCCCAATTTCTCGTCAGTGGAACGACCGATGTCAAAATTACTTCGCAAAAGTACAAAGTGGACCTGGGGATGCGAGCAAAAAGCTTCTTTTGACGAATAAGGACGCTCCTGACCGAAGCTACTGTCCTAGCATGTCCTGACGTCACGGTCAATTTTAATGTTCAGACAGATGCTAGCGATTCTGTGCTAGTTGCTGTTTTGAAACAAGAATTGGAGGGAGTCGAGCGTGTCATCGCCTACGTAAGTCGTCGTCTCGACAAAGCGGAGGAAAACTACTTTCTCACGGAGAAGGAGTGTTTGGCCATCGAATGGGCCATCCGCAAATGGCGATGTTACTTGCAAGGTTATCGAATCGAGGTGGTGACCGACCATTTGGCACTCAAATGGCTAAACTCGAGCGAAGCCCAATGGGACGTTTTGCTCGGTGGGCCCTAGAGCTCCAGCAGTATCAATTCGAAGTGTGTTATCGGCGTGGGAGCTCCAACGTCATGGCAGACGCTCTTTCGAGACAGCCCCAGGACACGTTACTCCGAACGGCAGATGACGACACGGGTTGTAAGTGGATTGGTCGTAGGCGCCAAAAGGTCGAAGACGAGCCCAAAAAGTTCCCCGACGACACAATCGAAAATGGCCAGCTTTACAGACGGTCGGACGAGAACGATGACGGTCCATCTCGCGAATCTGACGGCAGTTCCGATCGGGTCATCACTGGAGACGACGACGAGGTCGGAGAAGAGTCAAACGACATTTTTGCCCCCCAATCGCCAAGTATCTGCTCTGTCTATTGCTGTGCACCAAATTCAGTACTTCCTTTGATTCCAGGAACGGCTTCTGGGACTGCTTTCCCTAGATGCATACTTTGCAAATTGGAAATTGCGCTTAAAATTTCCACATATTCCCTGAATTCTACCCTTTTGTACTACTTCTTTTAAGTCCTTCTCATTAAGGAGGCCAAAACGCTCATGTTACTCTTTAATACTATTTTTCCTTCTGACGGCTACATGGCTGCTTTCACCTACATCTTCTATATAGTAAAGATCCAACTTACGACGGGCCGTAAAAACAGTTTGGCCATTTTATGCTCTGGATACCTTCGCACCGCCTTTCTTTAACAATATAATGTAGCCATGATCGCATATCTTTGACACTGACAAGAGTTTTTCTCTTTAATCTGGCACATACAGGGTGTTCTTAAGACTTGCAGAAAACTTGTTGTTTGGATTAAATGGCACTAAACCGTCACCCTCTATTACTGTTGACTTTCCATTTGCTAGCTTTACTTGGGGACATTTTGCTTCACCTACGTGGTCTGGTTTATTGTATTTTTATTCTGGCTCTTTTTATGTGCCAACAATGCCCCCGGCGTCGATTCACGTTTGTTTCTATTTCGCGCCTCATATTCATCATATTCCAGTTCCACTTCATTTATTTTGTCCACAATGTCAAAAAACTTATCAACGTGATTTTCATATCACCATCTGGATTCAATTTCAATAGAATCAATGATTTCAGTAAAGCAGCTTTACGAGCTGGCCCTGAGGACTGGTAAATACCATGCAACTTTTGCCATATTCACATATTTCCACGAATCGTTTTTTATTAACAGCGCTTATGAATCTTAAAATGGTACTCCATCTCGCGGTTTTTTGGCTGACGAGTACCATCTTTTAGACACGTGCACTTGCCCATTGTGCCATCATAAATTTAGATTTTAATATAAATCTACCGTGCGGTTTTAAAGATATTCAAGAATTTGTGTTTGACACCTTCAGGAAATACCTTAACGAATTGTATGATTAACGCGATTTTTTGATATTACTTTCCTAATGACGCTGTCTGTGTTTGCTGAATTTTGTTCTGAACCATTAACAACTAAGTTAAAATTGTTGTCTCTTTGTGTTGCTACTACAAAAGTACCCATAAAACGCGAACCTAGGGTACAGTTGAAAAACTAGGTAAAAGGCGATGCTTACAGAATAAATAAATGCCATCTATCAGAATTTAAGGGTCTCACCCCGGGTTTTTTTTAGTGTCGTACTGTGTAATACAGAGATAGAGAGGCGAGGCAGACATCTTATCTTGGCGGCGTCAGAGGGACGAACGATATGTTTCATGGTGGCCAGATGGGCGGGCTGGTAGTGCGTTGCCAGATGAATTTTCAACAAGACAGCTACTACTTCTTCTTCTTCTATTCCAATCCCTAGGTGGAACATAGGGCATCAACTACTTCTCTCCAGCGAACTCTGTTGTTAGCCGTCGCTTTTAGTTCTCCCCAGCTTTTCCTGATGCTTTTCGCCTCTCTACCGACAGTCCTCCGCCAAGTTTCTTTGGCTCTGCCAGGTGCCCTCTCGAGTCCGTCCAACGGGTTCCACTCCATTGCCTTCCTTGCGATGGTGTTCGGGTTCTTTCGCAATGTGTGTCCTATCCAACTCCATTTCATTCTGCGTATTACTATGTCGACACTCTTCATTTTCGCTCGAATGAGTAGGTCGATATTCAGTATTCTGTTAGGCCAGAATATGGAGAATATGCGACGCAGGCAGCGGTTTATAAATGTTTGGAGTTTTGACACTATGGAAATTGTAATTTTCCAGGTGGAAGAACCGTATAGGAGCACTGGCATTACGACAACAGCGACTACGCTAACCAGGTAGCTGAATTGCTGAACTTGCTCAATTGGCTCTTCGTCCAAAACCATTGCCAGGGATTGTGTGAACCGGATGCTGAGTGCGTTCGGCTTTGTCTTGTTAATTTTGAGGCCTGCCAATCTAGCTGAGGTGTCCAGGTCGGCTAGTGCAGTTGCCAGGTTGCTTAGCCCATTTGCCAGAACGCATATATCGTCTGCATAGTCCAGATGTTGTTGGGAGCAGGTCGCATTGTAGCGAACACATCTGCGACCACCATTATAAACAGAATGGGTGACAGAGCACATCCCTGCCGAACGCCGCTCAAGACTGAAAAAGGCTGCGAAAGCATTCCATCGTGAAGCACTCTACACTGGGCGATGTCGTATGTTGCTCTGATGAGGGAAATAAGATTTTCCGGTATCCCTCTTC